>JASXSY010003029.1:0-57774 GCA_034509805.1 Sipha maydis | reverse complement strand
TAAGAAGAATGATTGTTATATTTCCTATGTGGTGTATGTTGATAATGTGATTAAGAGGATAACGGGGGAAAAGAGTTTGTGGAAATATCCGGGATTTGATGAGAAGGATTTAACACAGGCTGTTTATTAACAATATTTGAATAACTAAATGCGCTTGAAGAGTAATTATTTTTCTTGAGAGAGACTGCTTCGCGGAAGGGTAAGTTTTCTGTAGCCATAATTTTCTTTACATCCCTTTGGAATGACCACTCTTGGCAATTCCGGTCAGTAGAGAGGTGGGGAAGTTTACAGAAGATGCAAACTGGATCTGAGGCGTTGAGCAAGTAGTTATTGAATGGTCATTTAATCCACAATGGCTACATTTGGTTTTACTACGACAGAATTTTGCCGTGTGGCCAAAGCGTAAACAGTTGTTACACTGTATGGGAGAACGGACGCTAGGAGAGATTTTGAAAAAGACATTGTAAATCAATAAGGCATCTGGAATTTTGGGGGATAAGAATTTGATTTCCACGACACGAGTAGGAATTGAGACATTATCCTTTTTGATTAAGATGCGTTTAAAGGCAATAGCACGGACTGTGTTATCAAGTCCCTCCCAGAAATCTTCTTCGGTTAGGGAACTATCGACTCGAATAATTCCGAAAGAGTAGATAAGCGTAGATGGAATGTATGCTGTAAATCCAATGTTAGCGAGTAGAGGGGAGGTGAGAAAGTTGTTAGCCGACACTTTAGTATTAAAGGTGATTTTGATTATTTTATGACCAATTAGTTTGATGTTGTTAATGCCATCAAAATTTAACGGGTGCCAGTGGTCAATTTTTAGGTTGATATCTGAATGTTCCGCAATGGTAGTGAACGGACGATTATAATCCGCAGAGAAATGTTTATTAAGTTGTTCGGAATTACGTAGGGACTGTACATCGTTGGAATCGTAATTAATCTTTGTATTTGAACTATCGGCGATGTTTGTAGCATTTGCGGTAACGGAATCATTAACGTGATCAATTGTAGAATGCGATAAAGCTGTATCTATATTCATATTATTATTATCGGACGTGTCATTAGTAGAATGAGATAACGAAGTGTCGTAATCGAATGTATTGCTGGGCATATTTAAAACTGGTGGATTGTTTTTAATCTGCTGTAGAGTGGGGGATATGGGACTAGTTGGATTTGATACCTTCTTATCTTGAGCTACGTTGCGCTAACTGAGATAGATAAGATATACTGGAGCGCGGACTCGCTATTCTCACAATGATACAAAAAACGAGCCGTCCCGAATCCCGCTTCCCCCACCATCGGAGGGCAAAACATTTCATTTTTACATACGATGGACGTGTAGTCATGATTATTTTCGTTCATAATTCTTAATTTATTTAAATTATTTTTTTAATTCTTTAACAAATTAAATGTAGTAGTAATTATATTCATTACCTTATTGTATTACGATGATTATAATATATGATATAATAATATGGAAAGATATTAAAAAGAAAATAATAACTCACATATTTTAAAACAGTATATCTATTATTTATACATTTATTACATTAATAAACATTTTTATCTAACATACACTTTAAGACAATTTCTGTAGGGTCAAATTAATATATATATACATAATATATACAGGTAATCTAAAAAGTAAAAACATACATCTAATTCACAAATTTTTAAATAAAATTATTTTTTGATAATTTTTTTCGGGTTGAACATTTATTTTTCAACACTTGTTTCAAATTATATTCTCTCTGGTAATGGCGCATTCTTATATTTATAAATGTTTTACAAATTAGTTTAAACAACATATATTCGTGACTAGGTGCTCCTAAATGGATGGGACTGAAACTGTTTCATTCTCAACTAATAGTTCAGTACCCTGCTCACTACTTGTAGATTGTTTTTCAACTTTTACATCAACATCATTTGTCTAAAATAAAAATATATCATTACATATTGATTTGTGATATTTGTAAAGGTAGATAGGTAATAAGTATAGTTAATTCTAACCATAATTCTGTCCAATTTACGACGTTTAACTGGTATTGTTTTTTGTAAATGACTTGGAAACACTTTGAATATAGATGGAAATGCATCAGTTTTTAAAAGTTTTACTGTTGCTAAAGGCCGAATCTGATAATCTTCAAGCTTGAAGTATTCACTACATAAAGAGCTATACTTTGTAGGCATAAAATTCTTCCTTCTAATTTCAATTAACCATTTTTTAAGTAATTCGGGATTATTAAGTGGAAATCTGTATATGAAATATTAATATTTAGGTATAATAGATATGTTAATGTTACCTAATACCTACCTATATTTATTAAATATTTAATTGTATAAAATTATAAAATGACAAAATGTTAATATTTACTCGTGGAACTGAATACTTCCACCTTTAATGCGCCTATTAGTACATCCAAAGGCTGAACACGAGACAACCATATTGAAGATACAATACAAAATTGTTACAAATTACAAACTATTAAACTAACGATGAGGCTTGAGGCTATAATTTACATATATAGACATTTATAGAGCAAATATCTCAGCGATTATGAACGAAAAAAAATTATTATTTACAATTTCATCGTATTTTCCTATGTAAAAATGAAATGTTTTGCCCTTCGATGGTGGGGGTAATGTCAAACGCGACGGCTCGTTTTTACTGCCGAGTCCGCGCTCCAGTATATCTTATCTATCTCAGTGGTTGCGCTTAAATTATTCTCGATAGAGAGCGATAAGAAATATCTTCTGTAATAAAATAAAATATTTCTAAATTCTAATCATTGGCTTATCGTTTTCGGCCGTCGTCGAATGTTGTCGCTAATTACCGCCGTTACGTATTGTCCAGTGTCCTATGGACCCGCACGGCCGCGCTCCAACGTCACACAATCATACCACGCGTGTGGATTGTGAAGTTTAGCGTGATATCCGGTCGGTAGCTTTCTCGTATAAAAATATAATGTTATTATTATTATTATTATTATTATATTTATATCTATCTGGGGTGCCACTTGGACAGTCTGACCAGCTTCTAATTTGTATTTTGTATTACATGAAATGTATAACATGAAATTAAATTGTATTTTATTAGTTATTATTTTATATTAAGTATCAACTTGAAACTATTTTATCTAGGTACTTACCAGTAGTCAGTACTTACCTGAACGTTTCTTAATTTAAACTATAATTAAATAGCACAGCACGTGGTAATGTTTATTTTATATTTTTCGTTAATGACTTTATCTAGTCTAAAAATTATAATCTATGAAAACAATCACATTTCTTGAAAATAGAAATGATAAACTATTAACAACCCTCTTGTTTTAGCCTTCACGTTTCAAGTGAATACTAAACATACATTTAATACCTAGGTTCTGAACTTAAAAATAGTGATATATATTTATAAAAAAATAAAATATGAATTAAAGTATTTTTATTTCAACGATTTAAGTTCTATTTTTCCCATATTTTTAATGAATATAATAACTTTAAAGTAAACAATAGTAATCGTGATTATTTGAATACAAATGTAAAGAAAATAATACAAAAAAAATACCAATTAACAAATTACTAATGGTAATAAAATAGTATGATGGTATTATCAAAAATGTAAAAATATATTATAGTAAATCAAATAAGATTATAATAAGTTAATATAAAATACAAATTTTTTCATATTGGTAAGCAGTATAGGGCATGACTATTTATTATTTAAAATTCTTAATTAGAATGTGGTTTAGTACTTAACGTTAGAGGGAGTACTTAACTTAGATGATTTTTCATTAATTTGTTTACATGTATGAAAAATTTTAGTTACAAACAATAGGCGAACTATGTATAGTATGTATACTATGTATAGTATGTATACTATGTATAGTATGTATAGTATTTATAATCAGTGGTATGATGTATGAAAATTTCATATTATTTAATAATGGTATACAATTCTGCTTGAAGAAATAATATTAAAAATAATCATAATATTGTTTATTTGTATGAAACCAATGTTATTCGTGATATTTATTACTTACAATAATAATATTGTAATCACTGTTCGTGATTTTAATTTTAATTTTATTTTGTTCTAATTTAAAATTTTCATTATTCGTTATAATAATTATAATTAACTACTGTTAAATAAAATGCCACAAACATTTAAGAGTGGTTCTTCGAAAAGAAAAGAAAAACTATGACTTGTTGTGTAAAGTGGCAAATCGTCGCTTAATTCGCAAAAGTCGTATCTCCATTATTTGTCATTTTGGGATTATTAACTGACAAAATAAAGAAAGAAAACCGCATCTGTTGATACAATCAAATTTTCGATTTCATAATATTATCTTAAAGAAAATTAAAGAAAAACATATCAATACCTATTTTAATAATGTGAATTTACTAAATTATTTTTCCTTCTCCTGTAAAATTTACCATTTTGGACATACGACCTTTGAGAATTAGCCGACGAAATGACCATAGTCAGAAAAAACTCTGTTTTTCGTCTATACAAGGTAAATACAATATACCTATTATTTTATTTTAGGCGTACCTATTAACCAATTGCATAATTTATTTTTGTTTTCACTATTAACAATTTTTAATTTAAACTTATGGTTAAATATACTTGTACTTTTTTAAGAGCATCCTACAACCAGGCGCGGATCCAAGGGGGAGCGAAGGGGGTGTACGCCCCCCCCAAAAAAAATCCCTAAAATAGGTTTAAAATATATTTGGTTTTCAATTATTTTCATGGTTCAATACAACTACTAACTAGAGTAATGTACAATTATTAATAACTAGCTGATCCCGTGCACTTCGTTGCTCGTTAAATATACCAACTCTATATGACTCTAACTTTGTTCAACTCGTTATTTAATATTCGGTGGATGATGTTCTAGATTTATCTTAAGTTTTCTCTTCGGAATAAAAATTCTGATTCACAGCAGTATATTATCAGGTAGGCAATCTACCTGCGGTAGATCGCGGACCAAGTGCTGTTTGTACGTACCTTAGTGTATGATTTAAATCTAATAAAGTATCAAAGTTATACCAAGTTTGACATAATACGGTGGATTAATATAATCATTTAATACATAATCCTAACCTAACCTTAACGTACTAAAATCCGTATTATAAAATTGTCAGGGGCGGATTTAAGGCACTGCGAACTATGCGGCCGCATAGGGCGGCAAATTTTGGAGGGCGGCAAAATTATGTTGAAAATTTATTTTGATTTTGTAAAATTAGGTACATCATTTTTAAAATTGTATTTATCACTTCAAAATCTTGAAATTGTGGATTTTTTATTTGTTTATTTTTAGCAAAATAATATTTATATTTTCCCAGGAACTCGTCTACGACAACGACGATAGTATTGTATTATAGCTTATGTTATTGTTTAAGAAATATCTCGTAATACTATAATAAGCAAAAATTGCATATTAGGTAGGTATTGAAAAAATTAATTTATTTGAGGATATTTTATTAAAGAGGTAGTAAGTTATTTTTTAGATAGGGGCGGCAAATTTAATTTGGCATAGGGGCGGAAAATTGTTAAATCCGCCCCTGTGTGGGTGTGTGTATATATGTGCGTATGTTCGACATTATTGATGACATAATATAACTATACCGTAAACATTCGTATTAGAGCTGTTGCATACAATTTATTTAAAAATTATTTAGAAACTTCTATGAACTTTCTATGAAACTTCTACTTCTAAACTATCTTGCACAAAAACAGGCAAAATGAAATCTGCAAAAACATAATACATGGGAGGTTCCACAAGGAACATACTTTGGACCTTTGCTCTTTATTATTTACATTTTTATTAAAAGTTTAATAAATATTTAAGATTAATACAATCCAGATTTTAAATTCCATGTATATACGGTCCAGATTTTTAAATTCCAGATTTATATGCGCTCCCACAGTAATATTTATAATATTTATTAAAAAAAAAATAACGTTAAAATTAAACATAGTTTCAAGTGTTCATGGATTTCAATTAATATAGAGTAATTTTGAAAATAGCCGTTTTATAGAAATAAGTTCTACATTTTTTATAACACAATATTAAGGCGCGTCCACACTAGCGTAACAAAACGACGAACATGAGTTCGCGAACAAAGTTAGTGTTTAACAAATCGACGAATTTATAATATTCTAACGAACAAACCAGCGATCTGCTTGTTGTTGGTATTTTGACGTAACATCCAAGGATGTTACTCGAACATGTTACGACATGTATGGAAGTATCTACGAACATTTTCACGAACATGATTAACATCTACATTCAGTAACTGATAGAAAAGATATAAAGCTTATTATTTATTATTTTTTCATAAATACGGGAAACAGGCGAACATACTTACACAAATCTTGGTTGTTCGGCGAATAGTTCGTCAAACAGTTCGTCGAACATTCAATCGAACAGTTTGCCGTTTTGTTATGCTAGTGTGGACGAGCCTTTATATGTATCTGCATTATATTTCAGTAATTTATCAATGATTCAAAGGTATCAACATTTGACCTCCAGTAATAAGTAATTTGTTTTTCGATTAACGCAATGTTCATGATTATATGTATTATGTAATAGTAGAACGGTTGTCAGTGAACTGTTGTAGTGAGAAATTATAAATAGGTATACTAAACAGTGATCTACTGTTTTATTTTCCACACCTTCAATGATAATGCGAATGAGGCTAAGACACTGACTTGGTTGAAAAGCCGCTCATTCCCAATATATTTATAAAATATATATTGGCTGTACAATTATTTTCATTCTTAAGTAGAGTACTTTAGAAATGTATAACGTAAAATATGAAATTTTAAATAGCAATAAATAAATTCTTTACTAGTAATCTAATTGTCAATTTTTAATATTCAATATATTGAAAAATATTTTAAATATTAAATATATGCTCCGACCGATGCAAAGTAGACTTGTTTATATATTTAAATATCTTTACATTTTTAAAATCTAACCATTAGAAATACCTAAATTGTCTCTAAGGTTGTTTTGATGAAAAATTAATTGGGTTAATTACGATTATTCACGTGATTTACAATATGTTTAAATTCGATATTTAATTAATGTGTGTGTATAAGCCATTTAATAAATTGTTAAAATTAACATGCAACATAAAATTATAACATACGAGTCTGCAATGAAGTACCACATTTTATGTCTTTGCCATCCTTGTCATCATATGTAGCACATAACTATATATAGATTATATTTATAGGGGTAATTGATAAAAAATAAAGACACCATTGCTATTAGTAATATTAGTATACAATTTATTTTATTTTATAACTCTATATATATATATAATATTATAAATATTATAAAAATATATAAATATTAGAATGTTGCTAGGAGATGATTGCTAAGGGGTAATGCTAAGGAATGATATGTAACGCTTTTCGATTCTATGTGCCACAGAAGAGACATAAAATGTCAATACATTTTTTTTAAGCCGTGCCCCCGGACTTCGGATACTTGAAGGGGGCGCATACTCTTACCGTACACAAGAAGGGGTACTCCGTCCCCCTCCACTTTGACCACTAGCTGAACCCAGTAAACCAAATTTTTATCTAGATAAAGATAAAGATGTCTAGCAAATATATAAAATTTTATTGAAAACTAAAAAATATCCTCACGAACACGAATAAATTATTTAATTATCTATATGAGTTATTTTTTTATCTCAAATAATTTTTTCAATAATTTATCTTTTATTATCTAGATAAGATAAAAATAACAACGATTTTCATCTAGATAATCCCATCACTGGTAATATGGTATGTATATTATTTAAAATATTTAAATTTCATAATTGTTTATTTTGATTTTCAGTACGTAACTGTGTGGATTGTGGTCACTTATGTTTTCAGTTTTCAATTTTTATTCTGATAAATATAAACGTTTGATATAACAATATAATTCGCTTAATTATACTTAAGTATAACTTTAACTAATTATAGTTGGCTTGTACGTAAAAAAAAAATTATTACAACTATAATTCAAGTTTTCAAGTTTTTTAAAATACTATTTATAATTGTTGGTAACAAATGTTATATCATTAAAAAAACGGCTTATAAAAAAAAATCTAGATTTTATCTTATTCTATGCATACCAACGTCCCGTTTAAATATTTTATTTTATTTTAAATTTTTTTTTTAAAAAATAATATTAAATATTTATAATAAAAATGAATTGCTTATCAATAAGTGTAATGATTAATGTAACTTTTTTATTCCTTAAAATAATAAAAGTATGTAATTTTGTTAATAAATATTAAATACTTAAAATTAATCCATAATCAAAGTTAAGAATTTCAATAAGGACTTTTTTTTGTCCCGTTTTGATTAGAAACATATAAGGTCACATTATTAATGGAATACAATTTTGTTGACAATCTTAATATTAAATTACATTTTTACTATCGATTCATTGATAAAATTGATTTTTGAAGTTAAGAGTTCAGCAACTGTAGTTTTGAACTTAAACACGATTCAAACGACAACGATAACGAGTATTTTTGTCATGAGAAGCGATTAAATATTAATATTTTTACAATCTTGTACCTTGGTGGTCGGATGTTAGTTGCGAAAGTTTATTGACGAGGTGATCGGTGCATATGTACAGATCGGCAAACATTCTCTTCAGTCGGCCAGTGGTGAACGTGGGGGACAACTTGGACCTAACAGCTTTCTACCAGTCGCCAGTCAAGTTCACCAGGTGTTGAACAGCTCATCGTGTTTGAACGAAGTGCGGTCCGCCACCCGGTCGTGAAACGATCCGAAATCTTTGGTCAGCACCGTGTGCGTGAGTTCCGGGTCCCTTAGAACCAGTAGTGGATGCCGCAGCTGGTACATGCCGAAGTACCGGTGGCCGTCGAAGCGCCAGTAATGTGAGTCCACGGTGAAAGTGATGTTTTCACGGCCCAGCGTGGGTGCGGCGAAATGGCCCAGCAACGTTGTCGGTTCGGTGTGCGGCACGCCACGTTTGTCCCAGTGCTTGTAATGGTACGTGCTGTACCAGTAGACCAGATAGACGGTGGCGGCGACCAGGAGCGGTATAGGACCCGCGAGAAAGGATAGCCAAGACGAAATCATTGCGACGACGTTCGCAAGACCTGGCGGTGCGCGTAAAGAAACGGTTCGATTGAATGTGACGGACGCGGACAAAGCCATGTGCCACGCTCGTTAGCCGTCCCCACCACTAATTCGGTCGTTGAAAAACGTTGTTGTTGCTAAATGTTGACGTTCCAACATCCCAGACGACGGAGTACGAGGATCGCGACGATTTCGGCGATGGAACGTAATAGGTATCATTAACAATCCAACGAATATCTTATCCCTGAAGGACAGAACGAAACCGCCAGGGTTTATTCTAATTTTATAACATTATAATACGGTAGGATTATTTTTCAAGCTTTCAATTACTCCTATATTATTTGCAAGAATGTGATATGTGTAAATAAATGTACGATTACTTAAGATAATCATTTCGTATTTGACGTACACGTGATAACATTAAATAAGAATTGGATTTAAGTGTTAATTAAAAAAAAATAACGTTAAAATGAATAATAGTTTCAAGTGTTCATGGTTTTTAATTTATATAAAGTAATTTTGAAAATAGCCATTTTATAGAAATAAGTTCCACATTTTTTATAACACAATATTATATGTATCTGCATTATATTTCAGTAATTTATAAATAATTCAAAGGTAACAACATTTGAATTTCAATAATAAGTAATATGTTTTGCGATTGACGCAATGTTCATGATAATATGTAACTATTATCTAAAGTAGACCGGTTGTCAGAGAGCTGTTGTAGTGAGAAATTATAAATAGGTATACTTAACGGTGATCTACTGTTTTATTTTTCACATCTTCAATGATAATGCGAATGAGGCTAAGACACTGACTTGGTTGAAAAGCCGCTCATCCCCAATATATTTATAAAATATATATTGGCTGTACAATTATTTTCATTCTTAAGTAGAGTACTTTAGAAATGTATAACGTAAAATATGAAATTTTAAATAGCAATAAATAAATTCTTTACTAGTAATGATCAAACGATATAAAATATAACAAGCAATTCGTGAAGATATTCAAAACGGTTTAGATATAAATTACAAATAAACAGAATGTATCATGAAAATGTTATAATATTGTCATAACACCAATTAGTCCAGTAAATAAGGGGTTTTGCCTTGCAAAAAATACTAAAGTTTTGAAACTTGGCAAAACGTTTCGCCTTGGGGCCCTGATTAACCAAAAAAAATGCGCCATCCCTCCGAGGTCCGCAACCGTCCGCCATCTTGGATTTTAGGGGAAATTTTTAACTTTTTTACAGTTTTTTTACAATGACTCTTAAGTTATTAATTTTACGATAAAAACAGCTTATATAAAAACTAAAGGTCGTACAATTTTTGATAAGAAAGGTTCTATACGTTTTTAGCGTAAGAGTAATAGATAAGCGACAAAGTCCATCTGACCGTCATAGAATGTGCCGCTGCGCGATGTAATGACGTATATATATATTATATACGTGTGCAAGTAGTGTGAAAACGGACCAAAAAATTTAGAATGTATGCGTATATATATATATATATAATATAAGATATAATATTATATATACCTATATAGTATATCTATACGTATATATGTTTAGTCTCGTGTGTTATTCCGGTGAGCAGCTGCTAACAAACAATGAAAAAGGGACGCTATACCCATCTGGCGCTAAGAATGCAGCGTTGGTAACTATGACCGGTTTTTACGTAGACTACGAATGGTCGCTATACACTGTATACTGTATATTATGTGTTACTGTTAATCGTCTAGACAGTAGACATTTTTATTTTTTTACATTTAGTTAGTGACTGTCACACCGTTCGATACGTTGTCTGTGTTATTAGTACCGTAAACACGTATTTTTTAAAAAAATTAACAGTGTGTTTTGTGTTTTTGCGTTATTCACGATGTCGTTAAATACGTGTTTTATTTGTGATAATGGGTTTACTGAGGGTAATGGCGTTATTGTTAAACGAAGAGGTATAATAACATTTTTAAATTCAAGTTTTATTCGTAAAGACGGTAAAGCCGATGTTATAAAAAATCTTGAGTCCGTTAAAGTGCACGAAGAATGTCGAAAACGATACTCGAGAATTGATCGAATTAATCCGCATGACACTCTTGACCAGCCCACAGTTCGTTCACCCGTTAAAACCAAATTGCGATCCACTAAACCAACATTTAATTTTAAAGAGTCGTGTTTTTATTGTGAAAAAAAAATTGATGACGCATTTTTAATAAATGAACGGAAAAAACCTGCGAATAAACGTTCTAAAGTGTATAATGTCCGAAGTTTATCGTCACGCGAAAAAATATTGTAGAGGGCTGTAGAACGAGGTGATGATATTGGAAAAACGGTTTGGAAAAGAATTATCAGTGAACCAGATCTAGTAGCCGCCGAGGCCATTTATCATCACGATTGTTACGTAAGTTTCTTTTTAATTACTACTACTTCGGGACAAAAAAGGGGGCGACCAAAACAGGAGAATATATCTGAAGCTATGGATACTATTTTTGATTTTATTACTATTTTATTTGTTTCATGTTTTTTTAATGTTGGAAAAATTAAACATTTTAAATTATTAGAAAAATATCCGGACCTTCAACAAGTCATATCCATTTTTAATAATCCAAATTCAACACAAGACGAAATTTTAAAATCAGGTGAAAATTATGTTTTAAAACTTTATGGAGCACCCGATGAAGAACATTCCATCAATAACTACCGTTATATTTCCTTTGTCCGAAATACTTCAAAAACAAAATTTAATTTAGCTGGACTTCCTCCTACACAGGAAAGCTTAAAACAGCATTTATTCCGAACATTTCATCAAGTGCAAACATGGTACGGACGTGAAATCAATGCAGAACATTGGGGATGGAAATTAACAAATAACGGATTACAACCAATTTTTACAAATGATGAACCAGCGCCAAAAAGTATTTTGGAAAATATTTATTGTGGTTGTTTGAAAAACTGTGGATCGGCTTGTGGCTGTCGGAAACAAGGGATGAAGTGCTCAGTTGCATGTAAAACATGCTACGGTGAATCATGCTCAAATTCTCGTATCGAAATTCAACCAGATGACCAGTTTAGCGATTACGAATCAGATCACGAAGACGTAACAACAACAAAGCGCAAAAAAAGTAAATATAATTAAATTTAGAAAACTGCAAATATAATACTGTCTAGTAGGTATATAATAATTTGATTTATTCAGTTTCAGTGGACAATGCATGATTATGAAGAGGAAAGAACAAGGGAAAAAAGAGGAAATACAATTTTAATATGACGTGTAAATATTTACATGTAGCTACTCGTATAATATATTTTTATTTAATTCTATTGTTCAGTAATGTTTTTAAAAACAAAATATCACATTTAATAATATTTTAAAATCATGTTACTTTATTTATCCTATTTTCTTCACAAAAAAATTTAATTAATGATATAAATGTATACTATATTCAGTATTTACAAAAGATTAATATAAGTACTGCAGACAATATCTACAAAGAATGAATATAAAAAGTATAAAGGGTAATATTATTGTTATAAAATATAACAAATGAGGTAAGTTATTAATAATAATATATTTCAGCAATACTATTTACAATATAGGTAATAACACGAAACTAAACATATACCAATTCTACATTCGATTTATATACGATTCTACATACCATCTTAGTTTTGCAAACTACGTGCATATGTATATAATATAATAATAAATACGTCATTATATCGCGCAGCGGCACATTCTATGACGGTCAGATGGACTTTGTCGCTTATCTATTACTCTTACGCTAAAAACGTATAGAACCTTTCTTATCAAAAATTGTACGACCTTTAGTTTTTATATAAGCTGTTTTTATCGTAAAATTAATAACTTAAGAGTCATTGTAAAAAAACTGTAAAAAAGTTAAAAATTTCCCCTAAAATCCAAGATGGCGGACGGTTGCGGACCTCGGAGGGATGGCGCATTTTTTTTGGTTAATCAGGGCCCCAAGGCGAAACTTTTTGCCAAGTTTCAAAACTTTAGTATTTTTTGCAAAGCAACGCCAGTTTTGGAGCCCTATTGACTGTACTAAATTTAACAAAAAAAAAAGAACCGGATGGGCCTCGCTCTGCTGTACAGTTGGGAGTGGAGTGCACCTCGTTTATAGGATAGGCCATTATTACAATGGATTTGTTAAATTTGAATGCAATGATAGATATTATTGTATACGAATAATGATTCTGAACGGAGTTCATATGTTTGTCTAGGATATAATACATTGTTATTTATAAACATTGTAAAAAGTATATTTTATTTTGAAACGATAAATATATTTTTCAATTAGGATGGGTTGGAAGTTTCATACAGCGATATAGTTTGTCAGTCTAGAACACTCTACATTATATTATATTTTACATGTAATTTTATGTCAATATTCGCTGTTCAAACGCTTATAAAAAAAAATTGTGCCTATGGATTTTAATAGTTTTTTAATGACATTAAGAACTACTTCTGTGGAATCTTCTATTAAATTTTCAAGTATTTTGTAGGAGCCAAATTTTTTTTATCACCGATTATAAAAATAAAATGTAAAAAAATCGAATATTTTAAATGCCTATAAGTGGCTTAAAAATCAATATTATATTTTGAAAAAAATATGACATAAAGTAAATACCAATTTTAATAGCTGGTAGAAATTTCAAAAATCGGCGACTTCTACTTTTTGAATTATAACAAATATTAAAAATCGTTTGAGAATAAATCGCTATTTTATGCAATTTCGTAAATATTTAAATTTCTAACAGTCATAAAATTTTTTTCTCTAAGTACGGTATAAATTTTTTTAAAGATTTTTGAAGAGTAGCTTATAGATAACCTAGTGTTAAAATTTTGAACCTTAAGTATGAACAAAAAAAATTTTATGAATTTTTATCTACAAAATAACTTGCAAATTTCGCAATTTTTACATATTTCGTATAAATTGGAAATTTGAGCACTTATAAAAAAAAATTGTGACTTACGATTTTAGATTTTTTTTTATCAGTTAAGGAACAACTTATAAGAAACCTTGTATTAAATTTTCAAGATTTTCTGGCCGGCCAAAAAAGTTTTATCGTTATTTTAAAAAAAAAAAATGAAAAAAATTTAAAATTTCAATTGTCTATAAATAGCTCAATAAAATTTGAAAATTTAACGGTGTATAGAGAACGCTAATCTCAACATTTGGTGAAAATTTCAAGAATTTACATCGATTGGTTTTTGAGTTATAGCAAAATAAAAAATTTGATTATGTCGAAAACTGGTTTTGCGTAAAAACTCCCGTTTTTCCCAAAATTTTTTAGGGTTTTTCCCGTCGCATGTAAAAAATATTGAAAATTTTAAATTTTAAAATTAAAAAATAATAAGCACCGATTATACTTTAATTAAAGTGGGATATACATGATTCAATGAACTATTAAAATAATTTATTAATTGATTTATTTATTTAACCTCGATTTAAATTCAATATTAATGGGTCATCATTTATTAAGCTATAAATCAGTATATTAAAAAGAAATAATGGGTTTGATGACAACTCAAGTAATCCATATGTCATTAATGCTGGACCTTGGACACTCAGTTTGGTTTTTTTTTTTGTCCTTTTAAATATTATAGTAATACTATACAATTTTATTCAAATTGTCCCGTTTATGTTGGCAAAGGTTTATTTTTGTTGTTTTATTTTGTTTTCATAACAGGTGTGGACTCGGTGTAATACTATTAATAATCTCTGATATGTCAACATTAAATAACTTTTGCAACTTTACGCGTTGAGAAATATGCCTTCGCGATTAAATATACCCACATTTGTTGTGCTTCCGGTGGCCGTACAAAAATTAGCTAAATTAAATTAAATTAGCGTCGGTTAGTAACACATGATAAATTAGAGCACAATCAATGCGTGTACCGGACTTATTCTTATTGCTCCATGTATCACGTCAATCGTGAAACTAAGAATTTTTCCTGACATTACTGATTTTGAATAATTTTTTAAATCCGTAGTTTGGTTATGCTGGTGATATGGTAATATTACTGTTTTAAGCAACAATAGCGGCTCGTGAGTAAATATTCTGGGGAGACTTAAATTATATAACATAAATCCCATATAACAACGAACAAGAAAATCCTTTTGATTGAAAAAATTAATTATATTAATACTTCAATTAATATTTAGTTAATATTTTTAACTTAATTCAATATTAAATTTGTTTATAAACTAATTCGATTTTGCAATTAAATGTTGCAATACTTCTAAAAATGTAAAAAATAATAAATATCAGACGGATATACGTATAATAATTGGGTGGCGCATAAAATATTGGAAAATATTTTGTCGGAATTGTATTTTGTCGGAAAAATATTTCATTGGAACCGTATTTTGTTGGAACTTTATCTTGTTGGCACAGTATTTTGTCGGAAAAATATTTAATTGGAAATTTTTTTTTTCGGAATAATATTTTATCGGAACCGTATTTTGTCGGAAAAATAATTCATCGGAAAGTTATTTATCGGAACCATATTTTGACGGAATCGTATTTTGTCAGAAAAATAATTCGTCGGAAAATATTTAGTCGGAATTGTTATCATTATAAATTGTTTGATATTGACGTTGTGCATCATTGTTGGGACTTATCTAGATAAATTTTATATAGATAAAAATTTCAATATCTATTATCTTATCTAGATTAAAATATACTGGTCGCGAAATTTTAAAACATGTCACGGCGAATTAAATGTTAAATTTTAACATCCGACAATCTTATCAGTTATCACATATAAGATTAAGATGGTTTATTGTTTATCAACATACGATTCCGACAAATAACTTTCCGATGAATTATTTTTCGACAAAATACAGTTCCGACAAATCACTTTCCGACAAACTACAGTTCCAACAAATTATTTACAAAATAATTAACAAAATAACAAAACGTCTAGTAAAATGAATTAAACACGGGCTACAAGGCAGCGGGTAATCGGTAAAAAAGACCAAGGAAAAAAAGAACACGGAAAAAAAGAACAAGTAAAAAAGAACACGGAAAAAAAGAACAATTTAAAAATATCAATATTTTTAACACCGTGATGTAATCAAAATCGTGATACATAATTTTTAAGTATCATCATTGATTAAATATACTTAATTCAAGTATATTTAATCAATGGTATCATGCATCATGATACATTTTTTAGAAGTATCATGTATATTTTTTTGTCAAAAGATACAAGATACTATTATTGTAAATGTTTGTGCTGAATAGTACCAAGAAATTTGAATTCGATTTGTAGAACCTTAAAAACTTAAATAAATAAAACAATAGAGATAATTTTTATTGTGTGTATTAATATTGTTTTGTAAATAATTTCGTATGTATGTTTAGTATGGACATTATAGCGCATTGTATAGTTTATTTATGTTTAATAATTAATAAAATTAAATTGGAAATATAAAAGTATCATGTATGTACTTGCGCTACATTTTTTATTTTTTAACACTTAAAAAATTTACCATACAAATATTTCTCAAAGTAAGATTTACAATTTGGCTATTATATTGATATTTCGGATTTTTTTTTATCAATTTTTAAGTTTTTTATTTTCAGTTATAAAAAATAAAAAATGAATACCAAAAATATAGCACAAGTGTCTGCATTATATTATAATTTTTTTTTAAAAAAATATTGATTAGTGGGGCACTGTATAAAATTTGTAAAAATTGTTCTTTTTTTCCTTTGTTCTTTTTTCCGTGTTCTTTTTTTCCGTGTTCTTTTTTTCCTTGGTCTTTTTTTCTTAGATTCGGCGCAGCGGCACGGCAATTACTGTACTGAACCCAGATTCAATAGCGTCTAAGATACGCAGCTTTTTCTCCCCGGCACCCTCCGACCAACCAGTCATGCCATTTCATGTTACGATTGCAACTAACGGGCTTCAGTTTCACAAAACCGACGACCGTCGTAATGAGCTGTAATGACCCGCAGAAATTACTAAAATAGTGTATCTATCGAGATAACTATTAATAGGTTTTCGATTTTGTGACTTTCAATTTATAATTATAAACAATGAAAACGGTATATTTTAAATAAAAATATTTCTATACATTATTATTTTTAATTAATTATATTATTTACAAGTGGCCGGTTTATTTTTAAGGGGAGACGCAGTTTCAAAGTCTCCCCTGACGGCTCGCCCCTGTTTAGCAATACCACTTGATATTGAAAATTTATTTCGAGGTCACTTAATTTGTCGCGGTAACCTTTGTGCTTACGGGAGTTAAGGACATTTTAGTCAAGTGTTTTTATTATGTTCGAATGTTCGCTAACAAGGCGAATTCAATTTAAAGGACATACATGAATCAGATAACGTCCATCAAAAATCAGTGAATTCATATTTAATTCGTATACGGAGTAGTACATGAGTTGCAAATCGCAGTAGTTTTAAATAACTGACATTTTAGCGTGTTTGAGTATTAATAACGTAATTGACCTTTGACTGTTGCAATTTAAAATAATAAATATGATAAACAATACAATGAATAAATGTGCGTAAGTAATTTAATTTTTTTACATGGCGGCAATCCGATAAAATGATTGCCGGCACTGATATTAATCGGGGAATATATTTTACTAACGGTCGAGTTTTAGCATACAACTATAGTTTTTAATAAACACGATAGTGCAGAAATCTGTATATTTTGTTTATTAAGTTATATTGAATGCATTAATTTTTAGGGAACAGTTTTGGCCATCACATAAGAATGTACGACAAAGAAGCTGAGGGCTGACACAGAATAGTGAATAAAATCTGTTATGTATCTGCACAGGTTGCCAACAAGTAACCATCCTAAACCGAAATGTTATTATGGAATATACTATATAACTTCTGAGCCATTTAACTATATATCATTTAGTTATATGGCTCGGAGCGATACTTAGCGAACTTCTACAGTGAAATTACAAACTGAAACGTGGTTCATACATCGTGAAATACAAAAATGTTCAAGAAAAATTGTTACTTTTAGTTAAAAAGTTTACTTTAAGGGGCCCGGTGCTGGCCATTTATTAAGGAGTAAAACATTGGCAACTCATTTCACATATCATGTTGGTGACGATACATGGCTGTGTTTGTGTAGGTGTGTAAATCATTATTAGTGTGAGTGAACTCCCCTATTACCCCGCACCCGATAAGATAATTACGATTATGCGCTGCGCTGAAAGTTATATATAGATTGTATAAAAGATAAAATCTTTTCTTGGATTTTATTGTATGTATTTTATCATTATATTAATCCGTTACACACTGCTGCGATAGCGATGGCGGTAATCATACACAAACATGTTTTGGAAAAACAAAATTATAAAATTATAGTTTATATGCCTGAAAATAAATATAGAGTCTATATTATAGACTATTCGACTTCAATTGAACACAATTTATACCGTAACCGCTGCAGCGATGAGAACCTTTAGGATGAACCAGTGGCGTAATATAATATATAATATTCTAGACTGACAAAGATATCGCTTTTTTTTAAAATGCTCTAACTCAAAAACGAAAAACTGCAACAACTTGAAATTTTCACCAAATCTTTATATTGACGTTTTCTATACATGGTTAAGTTTTCAAAGTATTTTGACATATTTTGACTTATTTATAGACAATTTTTCTATATTTTTCGTTTCAAAATAAAATATACTTATTACAATATTTATAAATAACAATGTATTATCAGTTTGCTGCTATCGCTCAGCGCGTACGGTCGTAAATACTATGGTTTCGTCCGTTATCGCCGTTTTTCGCTAATGTTGCTCTCAAACCACGATTAATATGCCTCGCATTTCCACAAAAAGGAACCTTTCTGCATCTTCCCCTACTCAAGCAGGTGACAATAAAAGCAAGATTTTCATCACACCAAATCGTTATGCTGCACTGTCGGATGTTTCCGACGAACATCATGAGGTATTTAGCCCTTAGAAATATCTCATTATTTATACGGACGACGCAACTAATTTTAATCTGGTCGCTAATTACCTTTTAGGTAATCAGATTAGATTTCATACCTACCAACCCAAAATATCTAAACCATTCAGCGTTTACATCAGGTATCTCCACCCATCCACCTCCATTGACGATATTACAACCGGCCTAGCAGAAAAGGGGCACGAAGTCATTCGCGTTGCGAACATTCTTCACCGCGTCACAAAATGTCCACTTCCGCTTTTTCGGATTGATCTAAAAGTCGCCGACAATAATAGGGAAATTCTCAAATTAGACTTATTTCTCCACTCCAGAGTTAAAATCGAGCTGCCTAAGAAGAAACTCGCACCTCCTCAATGCAAGGAATGTCAAGATTATGGTCACACTAGTAATTATTGTCAGCAAACTTCCCGTTGCGTCAAGTGCGGAAAAAATCATCCTTCTTCGGATTGTAAAAAGTCACCTTCGGAGCCCGCCAAGTGCGCTCTTTGTGCAGGGCCGCATACTGCGTCCTACAAAGGATGTCCTATATACAAAGCGCTCGTGGAAAATAAAAAGAAAAAAAGAAAATAAAACAGAAGACCGACGAACTTCGTTATCGATTCACGCCTAATGTCACTGAATCACCGCCAAATAAGGTTTTCTCCAGGTCTAGTTCCAAACCCGAACGTACATACGCCAACACTGCCGATAACATATCTTCCACAGAACCAATTTCCGTCACTTTATCACGTTTTATCTCAAGTTTAAATTCGTTAATCACTCCCCTTATCACTCTTCTTCATACAGTTGTAAACTCACTGGCCACTAAAAGCACTTTATCGCCTTAATTACTTTCGTCAAAATTAATCTATTATGTAATCTTTACTCTATTTATTATATATACTATATACCTACTCATTATATCTATAATCATCAGACCTTAATCGATAACATTATCTAATATTAATATTGATGTTAATTAGTGTCTATATTATTTATTTTTAAGAACTATTATCTGTATCGCTGCTATTATGTATATTTTCTTCTATATGATTATTATCTTATTTTGTTTATAACCAAAATTGTAATGTTTTATGTTTTATCGATAGAATTGTAAATGTTAAGCTGTCATAGTATTTACTAAAAGCTAATAAAAAAAAAAAAAAAAAAAAAAAAAACAATGTATTATATTCTAGACTAACATATCATCTCCGTTCAGAATCGTTTTTCGTATAAAATGATACCTATCATTGAATTCAAATTTAACAAATCCATTATAATGACCTATCCTATGAAGAGTCGCACTCCACCCCCAAGTGTACAGCAGAGCGAGGCCCATCCGGTTTTTTTTTTTTAGTTATGTATGTATTAATGTGATATGTATATTTATTTATATGTTCATATTTTATTTACATACCTTTGTATGGTATTTTTATTTATATATAATAACTAAAAACGAAAAATGGTTTCAAAATGTTTTTCAATAACTCCAAAAGCCTACATAATACGCGTAAACGGGCTCGAAAAACATACATAGTTTATCTTATTAGTTCGTGTATGTAAGTATCTAATATATTATAAAAGCACAGATTGTATTTTTAAATTATTTATATTATCAGTATGCGGAAAACGAGATACCAAAAATCGCCGCAACGGAACACTAATGATGGTGAGTTGATGAGTAGAGCAGGAGGTCTATAAACTGTGTAAACGCACGCGCATGCACATGTCATTTAACAACAAACTAATGAAGTATTCAATACGCCATTTGACAGCCAAAAAATGACTTTACGGGAATAGGGATAACCCATTATCAATTAAATATTTTAAAAAAAAAATTTTGCCTATTGATTAAAGACAATATTCTACAGCCCGCATTGAACTCAGATTTTTTAATTTCAATTTTAAATAATGGGAAAAATTTGGTAAAAAAAAAGCATAAAATATACTTTTTTTAAAGACTAATTACAAATGTTGAGAATAAAATATTGAAAAACAGAGTTCAATGCGGGCTGTAGAATGTTCCTTTCTATTGCAAAAGCTGTTTAATGTTCACATATCAGAGATTATTTTATGGTAAAGAAAATATTTATAATTATTGTATATAAAGTGAACCATATAAAATGCTGTGAAAGTGAAACAGACTTTCCTATTTAATATATACTAAAACTCCCGAATATAATTTTAACCTTAAACAAATAAAGTAGCTATGCGGTTAAAAAAATAAATAAATATTGTCGAATATTTTAAAGATTTAAATACTGAATACTGATATAGGTAGTTAACAAGCGGTAATTCAAAAATGATACATAACAATCAATGAATAAACTATAAAAAACTAAAAAAGTTTTTGAAAGAGGTTATTGTATAAGTGACGATGATTTTTTAACTTATTTAGTTCTCTCCATAGTCCTAAAACATTGGTAGGATATCTGGTTGAAAATTGGTATTGACCGCCATAGTTGACGCCAATTAACACTACTAATAATATATTTTATTTTTTAAAGAATCGAAACAATATTTTTCTTACATAAGTATCCCTACTACCAAAAATTGAAGCCAATTTTTCATTTGTGTTAAAACCCAAAATGAAATTGAAACCGAAATTTTAATTTTTTAAGAACTGTCATCGAAACCAGAATCAATATTTTTTTAAATTTTTTTTTTCTAACCAAACCGGAACCGAAATCGTGCAATTTTTTAAGCTTATAATCCCTGGTCAAAAATATTTAAACAAAGCATTCTGTCATCATATGTGATCGTTATAGATTCTGTTTAAATCTCTATAGGAAAATTCAGTCAAATGTAAATTTATTTCGTCATCTAACTTCCCGTACTTATATTACTTAATAACTTAAAAAATTTAGATTGCTATTTTCCAACATTTAAGGTCTTCTCTAATTATTTACAAAAATACATTACATTTTCGATGTAAATTGTTAAAATTACTATAATTTATCAACAATTTTTGAATTACAATTATATAACTTAAGATGTTCGCATGTACCTTATACATCATTCAATTTGTTATTATAATAATAAAGTGGATCTATATAACTTTTTTGCAGTAAGCAACCAAGGTATCAGGCTAGCGTCAGTAATACTTTGATTTTTCCCGATGTTCTACTATGGAACATTCCATCATTTATTATTAATTATTAATTAGTTTATAAATTAATATTTGTTTGATTAGCCAATATTTGTGTTTATTTATTTCAGATTAATACAATTTTGATGTTAAAAAAAAAATAATAATAATAATAAAAATAAAATGATATTGAGAGTCACTGATTTCTTATCTATGTTGTTATCAATTGTCACATTCGTGATTCGTCTCATAAAAAAAAAAAAGTCTGAAAGTCTATTTCATTGCAATTATTTGATCACAATATTTTCATATTACCTACTTCACTCTTCATCTCAAATCAGCTGACTTTTATGTAGAATAATAATGTGACTTGCTGTACTATTCAGAACTCACCTAAAGTTAAACTTAATATTTTATTATTTTTTGGTGTTAATTATTTTTCTTCTTTATTTGTTTTGTAAGTGATCTTAAACTAACCATTATGTATGACAATCCTAAAAAACTAAAAGATTTGTGCATTAAATATGTGTGTAACAACATTGAAAAAGTGTATATGGCTGAACAAATAAGTGAGACAGACCTGCAGCCTTCTGAACCAGAATATATGTTTATTGACAGTAATGTATACTTGCCAATGGAAATATCGGAGATATTATTAACAAACCTAAGTATTCAGAATAAACTGAATGATGAAGTATTGTCTTTATTCAGTCATAAAAACGTCTATTTAAGGTTTGTACACTATTTTAAAAATTGTTAGCGCTTCGGTTATTAGGAATATTGTAGCTATTCATTAAAATTCTCCATAATAATCTTAACTATTTATTAGCATGTATTATAAAATATTTATTTAATTATTTAAAATGTATATAGTATAAATTTGTTGTATTATTTTATTTTTTAAAGATAGATTTTGTATTGAATTTTCTTTTCTTTTTGTAATTATTTTGAGTACCTATCTGACATGTAAATATATGAATGTATGTTATTAATTGATTGAATTATTTTTTAAATTAAAAATTTAGTTTTATTGGTATTAATATTATGGATATATGTTTATAGTATTCAACTAGGTATTGTAGTTCTTAAAAACTTACTAGTCAGTTTAGAATACAAATTATATGATTTATGATTTACATTGTTCATTTTATAGTATTAATATCTATTTATTATTACATTGACTGCAACTTTTATATAAAGTACAAATTGATTTACATATATTTATTCCAATTCCAGAGTGTTTATGATATTAATTATAATTTTGGTATTTTTTAGGAATGTCGTTCTACCAAAGACAAAAAATTTGACTACAAAAGGACTAAGAACACTGAAAAAGCATAAAATAAAAAAGTTGAAAGTTCATGGTTTAGATTGTACAGTGAATGAACTTATTGGCTCATTAGGAGAATGGACAACTCAGAATTTAGAATCGCTTAGTGTTTCTAATAGTTCATTCATTAGTGATTCTTAGTAAGTTTTTGAATAAAAAAAATGAATTAAGCCTAATGATCTTATTATATTATTATTATCATAAAATATTTAATTATACAAAAAAAAAAAATTTTTACTATTGAAAAAAAGTTGTTTATTTTTAAAAGACAATTTAATCATAAAATACTTATAACACATAAATATAAATCATAATTTATTTTTAATTATAACAATCAAATTTTTGGATATTATTAGAATAAAGACTTTGTCAATTACTGTCACATTATAGTTAGATAGCTATTAAGATATTGGGTATTGTAACTTTTATGTAATTGTAATGAAAGATAAATTACAATAAATTAATTAAAAAATAAATTACTTTATATACTTTTATAATAATATAAATTAAAAAACTAATTATTTTTTATTTTTACACAATCTCAAAGCATAATACTGTAATGTAATATATATTATATTACAGTATATGTTGTATATAGCAATCAACAAAATGTCAAATATGAAAAATGTATTTGATTTTTATACTTTTTTTATAAGCGCCTT
This sequence comes from Sipha maydis, assembly GCA_034509805.1. Lineage (NCBI taxonomy): Eukaryota > Metazoa > Arthropoda > Insecta > Hemiptera > Aphididae > Sipha > Sipha maydis. Next base: position 33,605 of record JASXSY010003029.1, on the reverse strand, counting down.
AAGAATTACTCCAACAAACGTAAAAAGTGTAATGTTTTGATATTTAAGAAATATATTTTTTAGAATCCTTGTAATTATAAATAATTCGATTAATCCCACTAATACATTGTTAAAATATAAATTAAGTTTAAGCATTAATTATTAATTACAGTTAATAAAAAAATTAATAAGATAATAATAATTAATAGCGCAGAGGATTTGAAGCATTTGCATATTTGTTTTGTACAGTCACAAAAATAGCAGAGTACAAAACAAATACATTTCATGCTTTCATAAAGCTAGTTTTGATTTTATTTTGCATTTAAATCATATTTTGAGTAATTTTTGTTTTTAGGGTTTATTTTATACTTTTTGAGACATATTTAACTTAAATCAATTTTTTCCAAAGTGACTTTTTTATTTCAAACAATACAGTCAAAATATTTGGATAAAAATTTATTTATTTTTAATTTTTGTCTTATAATATGGTTTTTGACTGTGCCAGCACACATTTTTCCTAGAAGCGATAATGATCTAATGTCGTTTCTTTATAGAAAGTTAAGAAAATAAAGTAAAATATATTTTGTTTATTTGGCTATGCTATATAATATATTTAAATTATGTAATTGTTTTGACTTGTTTTAAACACTATTAATTTTATTAATACTTTTAAAAAGGCTAAAAAAAATTTTAAGTCCATAAGTGCTTGAATATTTAGAGCTAATCTTTGCCCTAATAATTAATCTATTATTATGTTTCAAAAATTGTAAAACATATTATTTTTATTGTATTTTATTAAAAATAATAAGCTAATTTATAATCAAAATAGATGTTCATAATCATTTTTAATGTATTTTTTTGTGTTTCTTAGTGATGTAAAATTTTGTGTTGTGGTATCTTTATCAAAATTAAAAAATTTACGTTCACTTGATGTGAGTAATACTGAGTTTAGTACCAACAATTTGTCTGCTATTGTTGAAGACTTGCCTCTTTTAGAGGTATTAGACATTTCTAATACTAAAGTTGATACTCTTTTACCATTAGAAAAGAAGAAAAATCAACTACGGAAATTAAGCGTTTATAATTTAAAGGTAAGATATAAATTATTTTTAGTAAATATATTATAGAATAATTATTAAAACAATATAAATTATTATGTTTTTTAATAGTTTTTAATACTTCAATTCTTAATACTTGTTAGAAAGCTGTAAATGTGTCATGTGGGATCATAAATTATTATTATCTTTCTTTTTACTCTTTATTTAAAATAGTTAATCTATAAGTACTGTGATTTGTTTAACTTTATATGTATTTATCGTGTATCATTTAAATGTATTCCTCAAACTCAAAAATATGTTTTTACTGGTTATAATTAATTGTTCACTTTTTATATCATCAGGTTAAATGTTTTTAGAATAATTAAATTTATCGATAAATTAAACTATGGAAACAGTTAAGGAATGCTTAAAATGTTTGTTACTCCTGAATAGAGATGTGAGTTTGTATTATACAGTGGTATAAAACTGTATTATACAAGGTATTATACACATGGTATAAAATTATTTTATACAGACGGTATAAAAAAAAAAAAGGCTTTAAGTTAAATTAATTTAGTTATTACCACGATTAAAGATACTTAGATATAAAATTATTATTTATAATTATCATTTATTAATTATTATCGTAACATGTTTTCCCATTGAGTAGTGAAGTACTCATTCTAAAAATATCCTTAGCGTCGTAGTTTTATCCTTATCGAATTAAATTCAAATTATTAAATTAATTCTTGTATTATGTATTTTTTAAATGTTTTCTGACCTTCTAGTCATATTTAAATTATTCCTTTTTTAAAATGATTCGTATTTCATAATTAATAATAGGTTTATATCCTCTGTTAAATTTCCAATAATTTGAGGTACTACAAGGTTCTATACGGTTTAATACTGGTATAATACCGGTATAATATGGTATTATACAACAACAAAATAAAATACGGTATTTTAACATCTCTACTCCTGAATCATAATAATGAACTAATTAATAATATTATCGCTGAAATATTTGATAGAGGCGAGGTTCCCCTAATTCCACTAATTTAACCTATAACTATATAAATAAATATAATTGAGTTCAATACTTATTAAATATTTTAGACATTTTATCACAAAAATTTTAATAAAATAAAAATAATATCATTAATATTATTTAACTAAAAATTATCCATATTGAAGTTTTACTTTACCATTTTAAATAATTTTGATTGATAAGTATTAAGAATAAAATATAAATTTTTATGTATGTTTCTTTATTAGGAAGCTACAATGAATGTAATTGCCTTCAGTCCACTTAAGTGTATGACATCACTGACACATTTGGATTTATCTTCTGACAAGTATTCTCATCCATTTGAATCATTTAGCTGTGATACACCTTGGTTGCAATTTTTGACAGATCCTAATTGGTTACCAAATTTGGTTTCATTAGATATATCAGGTTAGTTTAATTGTATTATTTTATTATATTTAGGTAGGTATGGCTCAATAAACATGATGTTACATCCTTATTTGTAGTCATTATTTGATTCTCAACTAAGTACAAATATAAATTTATTCTATTTTAAAATTCAATTTTGTAGGTACTTAAGAAAAAAATAAATGTGAAAAGAGTATAAAAATTGTGCATGTCAAAAAAATAAACATGCTAATTAACAGTAGGCATGTATTTAATCAATGCTTTTCTGTAAAAAAAATTGTAAATGATCAGGATATAATTATGTTTTGAATTATTTTAAGAAATTTAATCATAATAGCGTATTAATATTTTTAATATTTTATAATGATTGTAAAATAATTATCATGCATAAAATATTATAGGAAGTGATAATGTCGGTCCTAGAATCATGCAAGACTTTTTAACTAATCATAAAAAACTCAGATTTTTGGGTTTGATGCATATGGATGACTGTGGCTTAGCCATGTTCACAGTTCCCACTCATCCATTGTATAACCCTGATTTAGTGGTTAGTATTACTTTAACATTTTTTTTTTTTTTTTTTAGTTCATATTAATAATTAATTATAAATTATAAAGTTATAAGTTAGTAATATTAATAAGTAATATATACTTATAAATTTATAAGTTCAATAATTTGATTTATGTTTTATTTTTGTTTTAAATTGAAAAATAATGATAAAATTGCATTTATGTATATAGGTTACTGGAATTGTAACTCAAGAACAACTGTTGACAGGGTTAAAATGTTATCCTAAACGTCCTACATATATTCAAAAATGTCTTTATCACTTATTTAAATGGACAGAAAAGTATATAACCCCAAAAGTTAACATAATTGAAGTAATTTAAATTATAATGTGTACAATTTTAATGTGCAGTATTTTTTCAATTATAATAAATTTTTGTTTCAGTTAATTTTAAATGTGATGAACTGTCTTTCTGACAGTTTTCCAGTACAAATGGCAGGGACTGCTTGTTTGTATAATCTAACTAAAAGTGATCTGGCATCAAGAATTCATCCTAGTGTCTTAGCTAAAGTAGTGGAAGCTACATTAGATGCCATGGAACGTTTTCCTAATTATAATCAATTACAAAAAAACACATTGTTGACATTATGTAGTGACAGAATACTACAAGTATGTATAACATAATTAATTAAATAAGCAATGATTATAAGATGATTAGGAGTGGACAAAAGTTATTTATTATTTCTACAAAAATGTACAAATTGTTTTTTAATTTTTACCCATTGTTTTTAAATATTATAATTTACTCAGCAGTATTAAAATTAATTTTTAATTTTTCAGTTTATAAAAGAAAATGTGAATTATAATGTGTACATTTCTGAAAAAGTATTTGATATTTATTGTAAAATTAATTGAATTTTTTTATAAATATTAGGATGTCAGAATGGATAAGTTCAGGTGTGCAAAATTAGTCTTGGATTCATTACATTTTTTTAATGATGTTGTCATGAACCGCATGAGTGTTGCTATATGCAGTATTTTAGGTAAATTGTTTAAATTTTAAATGTATATAATATATACATATTATATACATTTACCATAATATGGTACAATTTTATCTTCTGTTTAATAATTTTTTCCCAAAAATATTTTATTAAAAATAAACACTATATTTTGTTCAAAATGTATTTAACTCTGTATTTTAGCTGCAAAAATTTCTACATCTGAAACATCTCAACTGGGATCCAATCCAAGATATATGTCTAAATTACTATCAATAGTTTGTGAAAAACTAACTAATCAAGTTGTTGATGTAACTATGAAGTTCACATTGAGTGCACTTTGGAATCTTACAGGTAAGAAAAAATTTAAATTTTTAATAAATTATTTAAATAATTATGAGATATTTATATAATCTAAAGCAGTTATACTTAAAAGGTTTGGAGTATCTAGGATCTATGTTTGATGTAGTAATATTCAGAATTAATAATAGTAACAATTTTTAAAATTAGTTATAATTATCTAGTAAGAATTTAAGATTAAGAAAACTTACTATATAAGAGTTATTGTAGAAAAAAATGTAAGGTAGTTCTAAAGATAAGGTCCCTTCTAGAAAATAGTTTGAAAAAACCTTTATACTTTAGTGGGTAATTGTTTATAATTGTGAAAACAATTGATAATAAGATATATGATTAACTGATTTGCACATGACATGGAACAAGTTTATTTCATAGTCTTTAAAGTTTGCTTATTTTATTGTTTTAAAGACATCAACCATTTTTTGATAAGTATGGCATATTTATAAAAAAAAATGTCAATAAATTTGATTATACTTGTATGTTTTGCATTAAAAGGAAGTTAAAATAATGAAAAATTTTGTTTTTTTTATAATTTAAAAATATATGAAAATATAAATATGATGAATGAATAATTTTTTATTTTTGAGTGTAACTTTTTAATTATTTTAATTACATAATTATTGGCTATAGTTATATTATTTTAAAGAGCATTATATAACAAATAAGAGTAAAAGAAATAGGTCGCAGATTGATAATTTTGTGGAAGAGAGACAGTATAAAAATAATAAAAGATTCTTGTACATGTAAAGTAATTCTTGGAGTATAATAACATAATATAGGTTAATAATGATGGAGTTATGTTGTAGTGGAAAGAAGGTGAGTATAATAAGTAAAAAAGAAAAACCGGAAAGGAGTTAAGAATTCAGTAGTGCAAATTAATAGGAAATAAAGAAAAGGAGTTTATAAAGAAAGTAAAAGAAAAAGCTGTGTGGAATTTTGAGAGAAATATAAATTAGGTTTGGAAAAGAATGACAATTTATATTAAGAGTATAGAAAAAGAGGTTATTAATAAAACTAAAAGTTGAAAAAAAAAGAAAATGTGGTGGTAGGATGAGGAAATTCAAAAAGTTTTAGTAAGAAAAAGCTATTTACGTTATGATTGAAAAGCAGGAAGATTGGATATAGTATAAAAATGTATATAAAATAGTGAATAGTGCGGTAAGCAAAAGCATAATATTTATCATAAGTTACATGAAAGACTAGGAACACAGGAAAAAAACTGATCCAAAGACTTTTAAAATGTTAGGTGTATAAAAAATGAGGATCAAAAGGTGTTAACAAATAATGAATATATGAAAAAGAGATGGAAAGAATATTTTGAAAGATTAATGATTAAGGATTATCTTAAAGAAGCTTTAGAAAGTATTTCATGGGATGAAGGATTGATTGGTTTAATTAGTGAGGAGGAAGTAAAGGTTGCATCGAAGGCAATGGAGAAGAAAAAAGTGGTTGGACCAGATGAAGCGTAAGGTTAAAAATATTTTTAATAAGGTGTTAATAAAGAAAAATAAGATGGCTCTGCTGTACAGTTGGGGGTGGAGTGCACCTCGTTTATAGGATAGGTCATTATTACAATGGATTTGTTAAATTTGAATGTAATGATAGATATCATTGTATACGAATAACGATTCTGAACGGAGTTAATATGTTTGTCTAGGATATAATACATTGTTATTTATAAATATTGTAAAAAGAATATTTTATTTTGAAACAATAAATATATTTTTCAATTAGGATGGGTTGGCAGTTGCATACAGCGACATAGTTTGTCAGTCTAGATTCTAGAAATAGGTTTCTTAAGAAATAATTCTTCTGGACTAGAATATTATACATTATATTATATTTTACATGTAATTTTATGTCAATATTCGCTGTTTAAACGCTTATAAAAAAAAATTGTGCCTATGGATTTTAATAATTTTTGAATGACTTTAAGAACTACTTCTGTGGAATCTTCTATTAAATTTTCAAGTATTTTCAAGTATCACCGATTATAAAAAAAAAATGTAAAAAAATCGAATATTTTAAATGCCTATAAGTGGCTTAAAAATTAATATAATATTTTGAAAAAAATATGACATAAAGGAAATGCCAATATAAACAACTGATAAAATTTTCAAGTTTCTACAACTTATACTTTTTGGATAAAAACAAATAGCAAAAATCGTTTGAGGCTAAACCGTTATTTAACGTGGTTTTGTAAAAATTTAAATTTCAAACACTCATAAAATTTTTTTGTCTGAATCCGGTAGAGTTTTTTTTACAGATATTTGAAGAAAAACTAATGAAAAACCTCGTACCAAATTTTCAAAACTTAGTTATAAAAGAAAAATAATTTACGAATTTTCAACCACAAAATTATTTGCAAATTTTCGCAATTTTTACATATTTCGTATAAATTGGAACTTTGAGCACTTATAAAAAAAAATTGTGACTTACGATTTTAGATTTTTTTTATCAGTTATGGAACAACTTATAAGAAACATTGTATTAAATTTTCAAGATTTTCTGGCCGGCCAAAAAATTTTAAATTTTTATCGTTATTTTAATATTTAATAATAATCCCCAGGACATTCTCTTAACTGACATAAAAGACTCAGAAAATGAAGATCATTATTAATATACTAAACCTTTAGTCATTATTGTATTCATAAATGTTAACACATTATTATATCACCTACACTATTAATAATTATGTCATCAATAAATGTATAATCATTTAATTTATAACAAACAAAATTGTAAAAACTAAAAAGTTGTAATAGCACTAAATGTGCTGAAACATTTTATAATTAAAATAAATGAAAAAAAAAAAAAATACTTAAAAAAATTGAAAATTTCAATTGTCTATAAATAGCTCAATAAAATTTGAAAATTTAACGGTGTATAGAGAACGCTAATCTAAACATTTGGTGAAAATTTCAAGTATTTACATCGATTAGTTTTTGAGTTATAGCAAAATAAAAAATTTGATTTTGTCAAAAACTGGTTTTGCGTAAAAACTACCGTTTTTCCCTTAATTTTTTAGGGTTTTTCCCGTCGCATTTAAAAAATATTGAAAATTTTTTACTTTTGACTTCCCAAAGTACCAACTAGATTCACTTTCCTTTCTGAAAAGTTGCTACATAAGGAAATCGAAGCATTTTTACTGCCCCAAATCGTGTCGACAGACACAAAAATAAAAAAAAATAAAAATAAATAAATAAAAAACACACATCATTGTAAAATCAATACATTCTTCACTCCGTTCAGAATCTAAAATGTCAGGGGATTGGAGAAAGAGTTTTATTGTACCAATATTTAAAGGTAAAGTAGTCATACTGAATTGTGGGAATTATAGAGGAATAAATCTGAGGAGTCATAGTATGAAGATTTGGGAAAAGATTATAGACAAGAGAATAAGAAATGACATCAATATTAGAAAATTATTTTGGTTTTATGCCAGGAAAATTGACAACGGAGCCATTATTTGGTGTTAGACAATTAGTAGAGAAGTATAGTAAAAAGAAGAAATAATTATTCATGGTGTATATAGATTTAGAAAAGGCATCAGGCGCAGATCCAAGGGGGAGACAAAGGGCCATAGCCACTCCTCCCCTCGTAAACTGGTGAATTTTTTAGTTTTCTGTTTTCGGCAGCCGATAAGATGCATTATTTTGCCAATAGCGTTTCAGTGTCAAAAATCAGTGTCAGTATTCGATTTAAATATAATTTTGCAAATGTTTATTCATAATAAAGAAGTTTTTGATAACCAAAAAGAAATTCATAATTAAATTAACAATATGATGACACAATTTTGTGGATTATTATCGAAATTTGAACTTATTGGAAGATTTGGTGAAAAAAATATTTTGAAGTAGATTTTCAATTATGGCATTTAATTGAACAAATGAAAACAAAATTCCAAAAACATATATAGAAGTTTTTGAAAGATGTGATTCTGAAATCTTCATAACTATTTATAATTTTTTTTTTATACTCCTACTATTACCAGCTACTTCAGCAATAATGGAACAAAATTTTTCTTCTCTTTTCCAATTAAAAACTTGGATGCTATCAAGAATATCAAAAGAATGCTTTAATGGATTTGTATTACTTTAATGTTATAGAAATGTTAGTATTAACTATGAAGAAGTAATTGATAAATTGATGATTTGAAAAATCTAAAAAACTAAACAATTTTATTCTTTGATCATTTTTTAATATTTTTTTCTTGTAACATTCTTTATTTTATTTTATTAATAGTTATTATTATATATCATTATAAATTATACTATTTATATTATTTAACTAATTATTATACTGTCAAATATCAATCAAAAAGACGAAATGATTTTGTAATATTTTAATTGAATTTTATATAAAATGTTTTATATTTCATGTAAAATTAATTTATCCTAAGAATTATTCACCTTTTATTTTATTGATAAATTGGAATTTAAATGATAATATTTACCTATTTGATCACAGAGTATTTATACTGTTTTTATCAGACTTAGGCTGACATTTTGATTAAAAGATGCCCCCCCCTCTTAAATATGTTCTGGATCTGCGCCTGTATGGTATATGACAGCTAGCAAAGAGAAATTTTATAGCGAGCATTTATGAGAAAAGAGGTCCCAAAAAAATATATAAATATGATTCAGGATATGTATGAAGGCTTCATGTTTAGTGTCAAGAGTATGTGTGGAGTAACAGAATATTTAAGATAAGAGTTGGTATGCATCAGGGGTCAGCTATATGCCCTTATTTGTTTTCTATGGTAATGGATGAAGTTACGAAAGAGATATAGGGCAAGATACCATGGTGTATAATGTTCGTTGATGATGTAGTTTTGGTAGGTGAAAATCTGAAAGAAGTTAACTATCAGTTGTATGAGTGGAGGTTAGCCCTTGAAGGAAAGGGATTGAAAATTAGTAGAAATAAAACAGATTATATGGAGTATGACTTTGAAGAAAGATATCAATGTTTAAGAAGACCACTAACAATAATCGGTTATGTGCTGGTGAAATTGAGAACTTTAAATATTTAGGACCATTTGTACAAAAGGACAAGAGCTCTGGAATGGATGTAAAACATAGGATTAAATGCGGTTGGTTGAAATGGAGAGAAGAGTCAGTGTTTTATTAATTAAGAGAATTCTATTGAGGTTGAAAGGTAAATTGTACAGAAGTATAGTGAGACCAACTATGCTAAATGGTTTGGAGTGTTGAGCGATTGACAGGAGAATAGAACAGAGTATGAAATGTTACAGAAATGAAAATGCTTAGATGGATGAGTGGAGTAACAAAAAAAGATGAAGTAAGCAACAAACATGTGAGATACAGTATTGATGAAGTAGCGTTGATAGTGGCCAATATGAGAAAAAATAGATTGAGATGGTTTGAGCATATAATGAAACGAGAAAAACAAAAGCAGTAGGAGTAATTATGAAAATAAATGTTGAATAGAAAAGAGGAAGAGGATGATCAAAAAAGAGATAGTTGGATATAATTGAGAATGATGACTATTGGTGTATGCGTAGAGGATGTAGAAAATCAAGGCGAGTGGAAGTTTAAGACTAGAGTGGCCAACACCCAATAGTTGAGAGAAAGGCGAAGGAGAAGAAGAAGAATTACATTTGTTTTCAAAGTAATATTAATATTATTAACATTTATTTGGTAGATTTTAATAGTTAATAGATTTTTGTTAATTTTATTTATTTATTATATTTTAATTCATTAAAAACATCACAGTTAATTGTTTTATTGTTTATATAAAATTTTTTTTTAATTTTAATTTTTAGATGAATCCCCTACAACATGTAAAGTATTTATCGATGAAGGTGGATTAGAACTATATATGAATATATTAAACACGTTTATTGATGACAGCACAGTAGAAACTAAAGTACTTGGTTTGATAAACAATATTGCTGAAGTACCACATTTACGAGCAATGCTATTTAAGAATGATATTATTCCTACTTTAAGGTACTTTTAAAAAATGAATTAATTTATGTATATATATTTGTGCTATTATTGATAACTTAATTATTTATTTCAGACGTTTATTGCAATCGGAACAAATTGATGTAAGTTACTTTGCAGCTGGAATAATTGCACATTTAGCTTGTGAACCTGGTTGGGAAACATTCACTACTAATGGAAAAACTGAAGTCTTGGAAGAATTACGGTATGCTGTCAAACAATGGGTGCCACCAGAAGGAGAAATGGTAGCGTACAGATCATTTCAGCCTTTTATTGGCCTACTTAACTCAACTGATACACCTCAAGTTCAATTATGGGCTGCTTGGGCTATACTTCATGTTTGTACTAAAAATGGTTTGTATATTTATGAATATTAATAAAAAAAAAGAGTAATTGAAGCCATTTTTTTAACAAATTGTATTCTAATACTACTATACTTTTTTAGCTAAAAAGTATTGTGCAATGCTTAATAAAGAAAACGGAGTTGAAATTCTTCAAAAAATTGCACTTGATGAGTCAGTTGATCTTGAAGTAAGTGAACTATGCTATCATATATTGGACTTAATGGATGAATTTAGGTGAGTTTTAAACAAATTAAGTTTTTAAATAATAATCGACAAAATTAAACTTTGTTCTATGAGTTAAAGTATAATGCTTATTATGTTTATAGGAGTATTTCTAATCCAGTGCTACTCAATGATACATTTTAGTTTTTTAATTCAAATGTTAGTATTCCTTTAAAAATAATATATATATATATATATATATATATTTTTTTTTTTTTTTTACTTTTTGTTTATATTTTATTATATTTTTATAATTTTCTTAACATCTGTTTTGTAAATATTGTATTACTTTGGTTTTAAATTGAGATTGAAAAAAAATATCGTATAAAATTAAAAATTTAATAAATAAACTATACTTATTTTGTCTAGTTTTATGTCATCGGTGTTAGAAATTAATTTTGGACTTCAATCTATTTTATAATTATTTGAAACAATATATGATATCTGAAGATGAATCATTGTAAAGTCTTAATGTATGCTTTTAACATTAAATTATAAATATTTTATAAATTTATTATTATTTCTAATATTTAAACATAACAATTATAGGTATAGCCTTAGTATACTACTTACTGAATATAATTATTTATGTTGCTAATATAAGTTTTTTTTTACTAACAAGTAATTTCTTTGATAAATATATAGATTGAGAAAATATTAAAAGATATTGAATAAATTATTTAATAAGGTATATATATGAAATGTAATGCTTAAATTGACTTTTTGAAATTATCATTGTAGAAAATTTCATGTTTTCCATGATATCTGTATTTTTTTTTAAAAAAAACAAGAGTGGATCTGCTAATAAAATTTATATTTGATCTATCCCAAGGAAAATATGTTTAATTGATAACTTTATATTTTCTTCCTGCAGAATATTATTTATATATATGAGATAAATTGCATCAAACATTGAGTTGGATTTAGAATTAGTATTCTATATAGATTTCGGTTATATAAATAATAGTAATCGTAAATTATCAATTATAGTTGTATTTTCAACAAATGTTCACAATTTCTTGCATGTGATGTAATGATAATTTTTTAAATGTTAATTTCTGGGCAGTTAAAATTATCAACATTTATTTTAAGACATGTTATATAACTTTTTTTTAATTTTTTTGTTTCTTTCACTAGTCTTAGTGGAAATTTAATTTATTTGGGAATTGAGACTTATAATTAAATAACTATGATTAGTTAAACAAATGTGAACAATAATTTTCTGTTAACAGCAACTCATAGGAGACTGTTTATGATTATAGATCAATCAAATAAATGCCTTTTTATGAATTTTAATATAGTTAAAAACTGAATCATACAATTTTTGAGAATACATTTTTTATTATGTGATGATAGATCATTTTTAAAATTTGAACAGTTATACGTAATATACTAAAATAAACATGAATAATACTACAGTCGTCACTCGATAATTTGAACACTTGGTAATTCAAAAACCTTATTAAATCAAATTTTTAACTTGGTCCCCTGAATTTCAAATTATTGAGTGACTACCATGTTTTAATTTTGAATAATATTAATTCACACAGTTTTGCAATTTATTAATAATAAATTGTTACTTCATTTTTTTGTGTAATTATTGAATTTTCACTCAAGTCACTTAAGCCACCATATTATAACAAATACAATTATCTATTATGCTTATTATACTATTTATTTTATGTATAGATTGTATTACTTTCTAAATTATATATATATATATATATATATATATTTGCTTTAATTAATGTGTTTTCTAAATTAAACAGGAATATTTTGTTCAGCTATTTTGAGATTTTAAAGAAATTCTAGTTATAAAATACAATACTTCCAAATTGGTAATCATAAATTTATTTTAATACTAAATTATATTATAATAATGTATAATGATTCTATATATATAGTGTTAACTATCATTAACACTGAAGAAAACGAAATGTATATGATACTACAATTTATATGTAAATGGTAGTATTGTAAGTTAACTAATAAACCTTATCAAAGATTAATTTTCTAATGTTGGATATATAAAATACGATATCGTATATAGGTAAAAGATGATTAAATGCATTATCAATTTTTTCTTGATCAAAATTTCACAAAAAAGTCTTTAAAATATTTTATTTAATATGTTTTTAAATCTTTAATTTTTCCCTGACTCTTATCAACTTAAATTTATATATTGTTCAAATATTTATAGTGTTATATTTTTTAAACACCATTTATGCAAATTAAAAATTGTATCTTCCAATTAGAGTTAAATTTTTTAAATCAACATTATATTATATAGAATATTTTAGTACAATCTCTGGCTTATGGTTTTTTTTCTTAATATATTTATTTATTTATTTAATTTATAATCAGTAGCATAAGTGTAGCATAATTGGAATTAAGTTAGAATTAAATAATGTTCTTTTCTTTTTTCAAACCTTTTTACAATATTAATATAGTTAAAATTATAAAAAAATGTTCTGCCTCTAATATGTTGATTAATTAATTTTGTTTAGTAGGAGTTAATATACTAGTATTTTATGAAAACTTTTATTAAGTATAATGTAACCAAATTATTAGCTTGACATTTAAAAAGTTTGTTTCAAATTTTTCTTTTACTTGAAGAAATTGTAAGAATTAATTTAATTTAAATAAAAATAACAAATTTTTTATTTTAAAATATAAAATTTTGTTATTTTATCAATGTAATATTATTTTTGTTAATTTCTATGCATTTTTTCTTGGGCACTTACTTTAAATTTAAAAAATTAGTAATATAAGATTTGTATTTGTATCCATTAAATACTTATTTATCAAATACTCTAACTAAAAACTATCAGATTTTAAAAATTATTAAAATTTATTTTAGAATCTTTAATTGATAATATTAGTATTTATTTATTTTACTAACCATTTCGTCTTAAAAACTAAAAATAAGTCAAGCCAGGGGTTTATTAGATAAATTATATAAATACCAATCTTTGGTTTTTTTTTTGTTTTATCATTAAAATATTGTAATGTACCTATACTAAAAGACCTGTAATAATTATTCCATGACAAATAATAACTTTTTATCATATTAAAATGTTGAGTTAAAGATAAATATCTATTATTTAATAATAATTTATTGTTATTACTTTATTATATACCCTTACATTTATCCAAAAGTCCAAACCTAATGTGCATTTTTAATTTAAAATAATTCATCTAGTTCACAGCAATGTGTGAAAATTTTTTATTTATATGATATATTTATTTCTAGTTTATATGCTATTTATTTACATTCATTTTAACAACACATTATTTAATTTATTTTTAAATCTGATTTTAAATTTGATGTAAACAATAATTTTTTACTTTATGCATTGATTAGTACAGACAGGAATCAACACCCAAATTTTAAATTATAGCGGTCTCTGTAATTATTTACATTATCTATAATTATTTAGGGATTTTAACCAGTATTTTTAAATTAAATTTATGTGGTGTTATACATATTGAATTTGCAATATCATGAATGATATAAAATTATATAAGATACATTTTATGACCTTTGTGATATTACTTAATTTATAATATATTTTTACAACATTGTATTGCAAATTATGAATGATGGAGAATATTTTTTTTATGTGCTTACATTCTGTATTTCGGTGCATTTTTCCCTTGATTCTTGAAGGTTTATTAATCTGCAAGATGTTAAATCCAAATAAATCTAAAACTTATTAATAGCCTTATTATCAAAATAACTTATAAAATAACCTATTTTAACATGTTTATCAAAATCTGTCAAGTTGAAATTACGTTCAATGAATTTATGATGTTTATCATCAAATGTATGTACTAATTTTGTTTTTTCTTACATATACAAATATAATTATATGTCTTAAAAGTGTAGAATGGTTTTTTTTCTGTAGTTTTACAAAATACATATAAATAATTAATAATAATAGTAATTAAAGGTGGTTGTTAAAAGCATTATTTATTAAATGAAAAATGATAACTACTTTTGTTTATTGTTGTGGTAAATGCCTATGTCAAATAAAAACTATGAATGTTCAACATAAAAATCAAAAATATCCTGTTCAATTATTCTTTTATAAATCATCACTGAAAGTTACCTTAGTTCAATCTAATAAAATGTATCCATTATTAGAAAAACATTTTATTACACTTTTTATTGTTTATGCATATTTATACATTATCGTATTAGTATAGGTAGTATCTTTGTGTTTATATACTTAACATTAAATTCTTATTGTACAGTGTTTTTATTTTGTTAAAATATAATATAAAAAAATAATTATGTTGAATATTTATGTAAGTATAGTCTTAAATTGTACTATGTAAAAATTAACTACATACTATATTGTAACTTATATAATTAGCATAGACAATAGAATCATAATTTGTATATTATACTTGTAGAATAAATAATATTGTCAGTGTAAATTATGAATTTATTTTTAATACTTATATTTCTATGATTTAAAAGGTAGGCATAAAGTAGGAAGATTCCACTATATATCTATATTCCACTATGTATCTATCTATAAATAGATACTTATGCTTAATATGTCATCCTATCTGTAATATAATATACTTTATCTATTATAATATACTTATTTTATTTCCATAGATTTTTACCAATTAATATTTTTTTTTACAGACAGAGTTATAAACTGTTTAATTAACGAAAAACCTTATTCGTAAAAAAAGAAAATAACTAGTTGTATAATATTAATACTTTAATTTGTTAAAATTTATTGAAATGGTATCTATTATGTGGTGTAGTTTTTTATGATTCGTGTTAAAATTTGATAATTTGTGAAAATAATTTTTCATAAAATATACATCCTTTTTCAATCAAATAAATGATGATTTATCCCCATATATATATATTAGCAGAATTTAACATCTGAAATAGTAATACTAAGTATCAACTTCACTCAATGATAAAACAAGATTTCTTGATAAAATCATTGGAGGAAATAGGAGGGGTGCTAAGCCCTCTAAAAATTATTACAAAAGTATACAAAATTGATGTGTTAAGTACATGAAAATGATTTTTTTTTTTTTAATACAGTCTAAATATATGTTTTTGCTTTTTATAATTTGGCTTATATTTTATGGTTCGGACTATAGCATTTTGATTGATTGGTTGCGTTGTTAATTAAATGTATTATTTGTTTTTTTTTATCAGTGATAGTGACTATGACATTACCACGGTTGTAGGTATCTACAATTACTGAAGATAAAATTTCATAGAATAACAGTTATCAAAAATAAACGGTATATAATAAATGTTAGAGATGGGCCATGATCACGGACTAAGATAGAATGGACTGGTAACGGTAGGGACGGCGGGGTGGTGGGATCTGATCCCCAAATCGGCTGTCTATTCGTGAAACACATTAAGTGTATTTCACAATATTGTTCAGGAGAGACATTTTAGTGAAGTTGCTCTGCATTTCACATAGACGTTTATTTGAATGAAATTATTTTTTTTAGGTTCCAAAGAAGTATTGAATATATAATTTATTAATAATTTTGTCTCATCTCATATAGTCCTTGTGTAAACAGGACAAATGTGTTATATAATATGGTTTTTATATTTACAAACCATATAAAAAAAAATTGAAACACAGTAAGTGATCTTACTGTGTTTCTTATTTGGTTAATGCATTTCCGATCCAAAAAAAAAAAAATTATTTAGGTAACTTACCTTTTATGATTTTTTATATTTTGTAAGCAATTATTTTGTTATACTAAAGACTAACAATAAACACAGCCAGGACACATCATGTAAAATTTGTATTAAATATAATTTTTTTTTTTTAACTAACATATTTAGATTCAAACAATGAGCTGGAACTTACTATAGGGAAATTAATTTTTTTTCTAATAACTATAATGATTTAAAAAGCTAAAAGTACTTTTTAATGATTTACCAAGTAATTCATATTTATAGAAAGGTTTAGGATGTAGTTTAACCATATATCAGAAAATAGTAAAACACAAAATAACAGTAAAGTAAAAGAACAATTTGTGTTATATGATGTTGTCGGTGTTGAATCATCTATATCAATTAAAATGATTTGGGTACACATAACATTTTTAACTAAATAAAAAACCTTAGTATAAATATTACCTAAACTACTAATAGCAGACGTCGAATCTTTAGCACCATGACCTGGTCTTGATATAAACGAATAAGTATGGTCTGTCATGATATATTTTAATATTTAATACTAATTATAATTTATATGTTTATTGTTTGTGTTTAAATATTTTTTTTTTTTTTTGCAAATGCACATACACAATCTTTACAATTTGCACAATAAGCGTATAAGATAAGAGTTAAAAAAAAACATGGATTGCTTGAAGAAGAAGCCACCCATTAGTAGCACTTACTTACTTGACGTTATATTTAGGGTGATTGCGGAATATTTAATTTAAATGGTCACGACACCATTTCCTTTTGAGTCTACGTTGTGGATTTCCAGGGAGTGAGAAGTTATTTAGCTCTTTTATTAGTGCGTTAGGGTGATTTTCAAGTCTATCGAAAAAACGTTTGTAAAATAGTTTCATTTCAGTTACAACAGGTAGAATACCTAGGAAAGAAGGACATAATCAATGGTCAAACATACTTTAACTTATATTTTATGATGTAAGCCTGCCATAAAAATAAAATATATTAATTGAAATTAAGTGATTTTTTGTCTAGATAAATAATAATATTTTAATATATTATAAATTGCCGACTCGACAGCTTTATATCAAATGAGCCAACTGATCAACTCGTGGGGGGGGGGTTATACACCCCCCCCCCCACACCCACCCCTAGGGACGGCCCTGACTACTTATATAAAACGCAAATTTCGAGGTTGAGGTGCATCCTGAAGAGCAAATTATCTACAAACTGGAGAATCACATGTGATTTCACGATCATTAAATTTCAGCTATCATGGATGGTTAGACACTAGTCATCATGAACTTTAGATTCTGAGCAAATAGAGTGATGGACTGATTTTACATTTATGTTTTTTTTTCCATGAGGAAAGACAATGGAATTATTTATTTATAAAAATTATTCAGTAACTAACTATAGTTAGAAGTGGAGAATATTCCACCATATCGCTGGCAAAATAATAAATGAGCTTTCATTAAAGAATTTGTAATTTGTATTGGTTAGTAGGTAGAGATGTTAAAATACCGTATTTTATTTTGTTGTTGTATAATACCATATTATACCGGTATTATACCAGTATTATACCGTGTAGAACCTTGCAGTACCTCAAATTATTGGAAATTTAACAGAGATTAAACCTATTATTAATTATGAAATACGAATCATTTTAAAAAAAGAATAATTTAAAAAATGACTAAAAGGTCAGAAAACATTTAAAAAACACATAATACAAGAATTAATTTAATAATTTGAATTTAATTCGATAAGGATAAAACTACGCCGCTAAGGATATTTTGAATGAGTACTTTCCATACTCAATGGGAAAATATATTACGATAATAATTAATAAATGATAGTAATAAATAATAATTTTATATCTAAGTATCTTTAATCGTGGTAATAACTAAATTAACTTAACTTAAAGCCTTAATTTTTTTTTTTTTATAGCGTCTGTATAAAATAATTTTATACCATGTGTATAATACCTTGTATAATACAGTTTTATACCACTGTATAATACAAAATCACATCTCTATTAGTAGGTAATTAACGCGAAACTTTCACTGGACATTATTTCCTACGCATTCTCAACACCAATTTCCATAACCATAAATCACCTTACATATCTATTTTACAACATATTTTAGATTTTGATCGAAACGAACAACGTGTTCAATTTGCATAGATGCGTTTTTTATTACATATGTAGCACTATCAAGATTTATTAGTCATTAAGTCAAGTATGTCAATCATAAAAATAGTCTACTCTACTCAAAATGATATTCATCCATTAATATTATCACATCAGGTATTTTAACATAATAATCAATATAATTTTTTTCAAGTAAAATGTGAGCAACATTTTGTTTCCAAATGACAAAATAATATAACTTGAGTATTATTTGAAATCAACAAGAAACATTTTTTGGAGGCTAAATCGTAATCACTTCTTTAGCTCTCTTAGTAGCGTTCTTAAACCACTACAGTTTAGTATAACGAAAATCTAAAACGATTTTTCTATTAATGTCAGAAAAAAATAAAAATAAAATGTAAAAACAGTTATAGAAATTAGATATTATAAATAATAAGCTTTATTTTTTATTACTTTTTATTAGTTAATATAAACTTTTGTATAATTATATATTTTTTAATTTACGCTTTTTATTCTAACTGTTCACTACGTAGGCACGTTAATGACGCATAGTTGTATCAAATGAAACATATAAGTTTGCTCTGATATTTTGGAAGTTAGTTATTTTTCCTTATACTTGTATTCATCATTACTCATTAGCATACAATTTTGTGGGTTATTTTTTTTTTTTTTTATAGATGTTGATCATATTAAATTATTATAATTAACTTTCGCAGTATTATTTGACCTAATAAGACTTGATAAAAATGTATAGAAAACAAAAAATAATTCTTTATGTTTGACCCTCGAAAGGTTATATTTTACAAGTTACACTTAATACTTACATTGATTATTTAGCAAATATTTAGTACGTAATACTTATTTATCGCATAGATTATTAAGCAAATATTTAGTATGTAATATTTGTTTATCATAAAGATTGATATCAAATTAGGTGTGTTCAATTTTTATAATAACATTTGCATGTTGAATTAAATATGTTCGTAAATAAATAAAATTAAAAAGTATTGAATGTTGCATATATATACAATTAATATATACATAAGCGGAAATCCATTGAAAAAGTTGGGGGGCTACGATTTTTCTCATAAACCAAAGCCGTGGGGGGCTATGCCCTCACACCCCCTCATAAATGATCCTAAACAAATTTTGAATATAATATAAGAAAATAAAACTACAAAATTGTTATGTTTGCAAGAATGTTTGGGGGACTTGGTGGGATTTTGGGGGGGCGAAGCCCCCTCAAGTCCCCCCCGATTTCCGCCGATGAATATATAGTAGAATATTTTAATTTTATTTTATACTGAATGGGTCGTGGCCTAAAGTACAGTAATATAATGAAATTATTTTACGGTACCTAAGAAGAATGTACATCAACAAAACGAGGTAAATGGATATTCATTAGCAATATGCATCATCTTGAAAATTTGTTAATTATAAGAATATGTAATGGTGCACAGTGGTATGAAAAAAAGATAATGTGAACGTGAGTGAAAACAAGGTATTTTGAAGTTAATTTGGCTTAGAAGTTTATGACAATAGAACCATCAATGAGTTATTGTAAGAATACCTTCTTAACTAATACATGCCTATCAGTTGGGTTCGATAGTCCTAGTATAGATAGTACTGTAAGTACTAGTTAATAATCATGAGGTCTATGGTCAATATGAATCCCGTATTTCTGAGTAATGCAATTGTTAGCTGTTCGCCCTAAAATAAATAAATATGATTATCCAAAATGACCAGTTATGAAAATGTATAACATATCCGTCTATTAAATGTAAAAAAGCTTAAATAAAATATAAAAGTAAAGAGCCCACGTAATTCTAAAATAAAATTATTTAAATTTTAATTAATTTTTTTTTTTTTTTGTTACCTACAGTGCCATCGCAAACTTTTGCAAGACCGGAGGCAAAATCAATAAAACCAATACAATTTCCTTACACCTAAATACAACTAACTATTTTAACTTGACAAATGTTGGGCCTTCGAATTTATTTTAAATACGAGGTTCTAAGCAATTGTCTAAATTGTTTGTCCGCTAATGACGGCACTGATTACTTAACTCAACAGTAAAAAAAAAAAGAACCTGATGGGGTTTGCTCTGCTGTACACTTGGGGGTGAAGTGCGACTCTTCATAGGATAGGTCATTATTATGGAATTGTTAAATTTGAATTCAATGATAGGTATCATTGTATACGAAAAACGATTCTGAACGGAGATGATATGTTTGTCTAGAATATAATACAATGTTATTTATAAATATTGTAATACGTATATTTTATTTTTAAACGAAAAATTTAGAAAAATCGAAAATTTAAATTGTCTATCAATAAGTCAAAATATGTCAAAATACTTTGAAAACTTAACCATGTATAGAAAACGTTAATATAAAGATTTGGTGAAAATTTCAAGTTAACAATTGTTGCAGTTTTTCGTTTTTGAGTTAGAGCATTTTAAAAAAAACCAATATCCTTGTCAGTCTAGAATATTATACATTATATTATATTTTACATGTAATTTTATGTCAATATTCGCTATTTAAACGCTTATAAAAAAAAATTATGCCTATAGATTTTAATAATTTTTGAATGACTTTAAGAACTACTTCTGTGGAATCTTCTATTAAATTTTCAAGTATATTGTACGAGCAAAATTTTTTTAAATCACCGATTGTAAAAAAAAAATGTAAAAAAATCGAATATTTTAAATGCCTATAAGTGGCTTAAAAATCAATATAATATTTTGAAAAAAATATGACACAAAGGAAATACCACTCTTAATAGCTGGTAGAAATTTCATAAATCTGCGACTTATACTTTTTGAATTATAACAAATATTTAAAATCGTTTGACAATAAATCGCTATTTTATGCAATTTCGTAAATATTTAAATTTCAAACAGTCATACAATTTTTTCCTCTAATTCGGGTAGGAATATTTTTAAAGATTTTTGAAGAGTAGCTTATAGATAACCTAGTGTTAAAATTTTGAACCTTAAGTATGAACAGAAAAAATTTTATGAATTTTTATCTACAAAATAACTTGCAAATTATCGTGATTTTTACATATTTCGTATAAATTGGAACTTTGAGCACTTATAAAAAAAAATTGTGACTTACGATTTTAGATTTTTTTTTATCAGTTAAGGAACAACTTAGAAAAACCTTGTATTAAATTTTCAAGATTTTCTGGCCGGCCAAAAAAATTTTATCGTTATTTTAAAAAAAAAAAAATTAAAAAAATTTAAAATTTCAATTGTCTATAAATAGATCAATAAAAGTCAAAATACTTTGAAAATTTAACGGTATATAGAGAACGCTAATCCAAACATTTGGTGAAAATTTCAAGTATTTACATCGATTAGTTTTGGAGTTAGAGCAAAATAAAAAATTTGATTTTGTCGAAAACTGGTTTTGCGTAAAAACTCCCGTTTTTCCCTTATTTTTTTAGGGTTTTTCCCGTCGCATTTAAAAAATATTGAAAATATTAAATTTTTACTTTTGACCCCCAAAGTACCAACTAGATTCACTTTCCTTTCAGAAAAGTTGCTACATAAGCAAATCGAAGCATTTTTACTGTCAAAAAAGGTGTCGTCAGACACAAAAAAAAATAAAAATAAAAAATAAAAAAAAAAAACACACATCATTGTAAAATCAATACATTCTTCACTTCATTCAGAATCTAAAAAAAACACACATCATTGTAAAACCAATAGATTCCATCACTCCGTTCAGAATTTAAAACGAGTGATGAATTACTAAGATCAATAAAATTCAGCTAAAAATAATGTGTTAGCAAAATCGGTGCATTTTTATATAATATTCATAATAACTTTACAGATATATAATGAATCATACTTAAATTATAAACTAGGCCATTCATTTGTACTGATCTTATCTATGGCTATTGGTTTCCTAAATTCTTATTTATATAATGATGAAATTTATGCTTTATTGTTATATTCATTTTTTTTCGTTTATTCAATATGTTTTATAGTTTGATATTGTACGCGACTTGTACAATGGAAAAAAATATTTGTGTACCTACATTGTTTAACAATATTTCTCATTTGTCATAGGTTAGTATATGCAGGGTACGCTTACTGAAACGATTTAATGAAGTACCAAAGTATTAATGTCATAAGTTATTAGTTTATTATCTACATAGAAAAAATTTTTAAATACTTAAAATAAAATTTATATTTTATATTCTTCTAAAATAATTATCATATATTATGTACCTAAACTAAGTAACACATAAATAATAAATATCTAATCGTATACGTTTTGTAAAAGTATTTGGTATTAAGTCTGAAGCTAACAAAATCCCGTCTGGTGTTTTTTAAAGGGTCACAATTTTTACTTATTTATAAATAGTATCAAATGTGTATACAATTTTTAATTTTATTAAAATATTTTATAGGTCATTTGTTACTGATCCCAATTTTCAAAATCGATTAGAAATATTTGTCAGACAGAGCCAATTTCTATTTTGATCCAAGTTATTTCATTAAAGAAAATGTTTGAACAAATAAGTTGTAACGTATCAGAAGCGTCCTCAGGTTAGTTTTAAGTTAGGTTAGTTGTTTGCAAAAAAAGAGGCGCTCATGCGCTTTTCTTTTAAAAAAAAATGTTGTTGCTTATTATTTATATCACTCTAGTAAAATAAATAAATATGAATACATGTAAAACGTTTGCCCTAAAAATTTCTAGAATTAGTGGAATATTAATTTTTGAACAAATATGAAGACAAAGACGAAAAAATAAATAGATTTTATCGTTAATTGGAATTCTGTAAACGTGGCAGTTATTTTTAAATTCTTTGTTTATGTTTTTAAGTTATTAGGAAGATTGTTGAGAAATTAAAAATTGACCATCGACATGCATTAACTTGAAAAAGCTTGCTGTTTGTCCAAAAAAAAAAATAAAAAAGAAGGAAATGATCGGAGTAATTTTCATAGTCATAATACTGTTAACAATAGGGGATAACATTTAAAGTATTTTATGAAATCTAAACATATCTATTTTCACCTATTTAATGTTTCTTCAACCACAGTTTATAAGTTCAAAAATTAGAGTTAGTTATTGAATTGAAAGAACTTATATAAAATTGATAAAAATAACTTATAAGTTAACACGTTAATTGATTAAAGGGTTTTAATGTCCGATATCGATGATATAACATTTTATAATTACCTTTACCTATATCAGATGAAGTTTATTAAGTACACAAGGGGATCGATGATTTTTTTCAGCTCGGGTAATATGGATTAAACGGGCCCATGTACCACAATTGTAACGTTCCCCCTCCCCATAATTTAGAGTATAATTTCATTTAAATTTTAAAATGTGTTTAGTTACAGCCCTAAAATATAAAAAAATCCCTAAAATATAACCTAACCCCTAAAATGTGAAATACCTATAACCTATAGCTATAACAGTTTTGAGTTAGTCAGATAAGGTTAACTTGTTGTAACATGAACTTGAAGTTTGATTTTATTACATTTTTAAACATATACAGAAAATGTCCTTAAATATTTTGTAATTAATCGACTTTAAATTTAAACTTTTATTTAATTTTCTAATTAATTTTATATAAATATTAAATATATTCTATTATTCCTCCAAAATAGTGTTCATCCCCGGTCCAATACGTAGACTAAGTTAAATGATGGTTGGATGAGTTAATTTATGTTTAAGTATAACTTTGGTACTAGAAAACCAGAAGCCACTTTTATTGGTAGACTTGTGGCATTCAATGAAATAGATGTTGGTTTATTTTTTGACAAACTATAATAAATTAAACTTGAAAAAAAATTTAATTGCCAGCCAAATATTTAATGTGGACGAATTTGGTATTTATGCGTACCAACTAAACTACCAAAAGTTGTTTTTCAAACTATATACGTAGAAATATAATGTAATATTTTAAAAATGATACAATACATACATTATGTATTAAACCTTAGATTTTTTAACTAACTAAAGTTTCCTCCGCCAAAATAATTCCTTCTTATTTAATTTTTTATTATTTCATGCTTATTTTACAAAAAAAAAAAAAAAAAAATGTAGTAATATAATAACTATACCTATATATGCATTGCTTTCCAATGTAAAAAAATATTTACAATAAAAGTAATTTGTTTTAATAATGTAATATAATATAATATATTTTTAACTATAAATTTATAATTTTCTAAATTCATGATAAATTGAATTTATACAAATTAACATAATATGTATAAATACTTCGAACATTTTTTTATCTATTAACTAACAGTATTTAAATATTTAAATTGTATAGTATATTGATAAACATCACAGTCAAAAACAAATAACAAATTTATAATAATATATAACTATACATATACACGAGATAAAATATTAATTAAAAATGGTAATTTTATTCTAACCACGGATAAAACTAGTCTACTAGTCTTTTAAATATATATATATATTTTTTTTCACGAACACAAATTTTCGAACTCGAACAACATTTATAATTTTTTTTAAAACAATTCATGAATTTTAAAGACTTTTTATAAATAATACGCAAAGAGATAATATTTTAACAGCAATTATAATTTGTGTAAGTAAATAAAAATATAACATTGTATCATTTTTAGGTTGAGTAATTATTGTTGTTTTTATTTATTTTTATTAACAATAATTGATAGATGATGATTTATAAAGATTCATCATAAATAAATAAATACATATATATTATATATTATATGTTATAATATAATATCTAGTATAGGTGAGGAAGAATTTCTTGTATAACACCGTTTTGAAAAAATTCAATAAAATTTAATAATAATTTGTATACAATATAGAAATTCAAGTAAAAAAAGCCAAATAAACACAATTTATCAGTCGATCAGCAGGGGGAATCGGTTTCTGAAGCACCATTAATTTGTTTCCAAACTTTTTCTTCGATTTGCTGAAAAATTAAATGCGGATTTTATACATTTATAAATCAAATATTATTAAATATTAATAATTTTTTTTGTGTTATAAACATTAAAATTTATTTTTATATCACAAATATATCCTAGGAGTGTAGGTTAGATATACTATTCTGTATAATGGAGCTATTTGTATAAAATGTTCAAAACAAAGCTTAAAATTATACAATTATGTATTAATTTGAAATTATTTCAAGTTCATTAGTAATGGCTTATGAATGATTTATAAAAATGATGTGTCATTAGTTGCCCATGCATTTAAATTTATTTCAATAAATAAACTTATAGATATTAATTATGTGATCCTTTTTTTAAAACGTTGATTGTTTACGTGGTTATTTTTTACTCAAAAACTTATAATTTCAGTCTTGGCCTGAAAAATGTTAGATTTCTTATTTTAATGTTAGCCAAGGTCAATTTAATTTATAACACACCGATTTATATCTAAAACATAAATAATTCACTTTACATTTATTGCAAATGACCTTTCAACATTCAACAATACCTACTGGTTTGTAGTACTACCTATCAGCTAATGAAGATAGATTTTTAAGGTTATGTTATATATTTTACATTTTTTGTTTAAAATGTACGAGTTTATGTATAATACCAAATTACTTGAATCGCGTTAACTTAATTGTAAATATTATGATTTTTAAAAGCGTTAATGAGATACAATGGAATAAAACAATTGAACTCAATAATGACAATATTGAAATCTTATTTAGCTTAATATTTAAATACAGCTACTAATTAAGGACGGGGAATAGACACTAGGGACTTGATTTCCACATACTTTAAATTACTTGAAACGTTTAGAAACTTTTAATCATATTAATTATAATTCATAGAAATTAATTATATTATAGTACCATTAGGATAACAATATTTTAGATTTTGATACTTCTACATTATTAAAAACAAAATTTTAAAAAACTAACACTTAGTCAATTAATATTTAATTATATTACATATTAAAAAAATAAAAATACTTATTGGCTACCAATAGTGTGACCTCTGATAAAGAAAAAGCTCTTAAATATATACTTATGAAGTATTACCCTAAATGGGTGTGAAACTTGGTCAATTAGAAAAGTAGAGAGAAGCAAACTTGAGGCTTTCAAAATATGGTGTCATTGAAAATGCTTAAGATTAAATGAACTGAAAGAGTAAAAAATGAAACAGTATTAACTAGAGTAAAGGAAAAACTAAAATCATGACATAGTATTAAGGTCAGAAGAAACAAAATGATAGGACACGTGATAGTTATACGTCATGATAGTTCAACGAAGAGTATTGTAGATGGAAATGTAGAAGGCTATATTCGAAGAAGAAGGCCAAGGATGGAATATATGAAACAAATTATGATCGACAGAAGAAAGGATACCTACAAAGGACTAAAGAAAATTAAGTTACAATACAGAAGCATGAAGAACTGCAGCAAACCAACCAAACGATTAAAGACGCGAAGAAGAAGAATCAAAAAATATCGATAAATAATGATAAATATATCTATAAGGGCGTTCGAGCAATTAACAAAAATACCGACTTTCATAATATACAAGCACTGAAGTACGAGTAATTACTTTAAGGTAATGAACTGTTAATTATAATAACAAATACCGATTTGTTACTCTTAACCAGTGGTTTTCAAACTTTTTTATTCGTGAGTACTTATGCTCTGAAAAAAATATTTACAGAGCCCCGAGAATCAACAATGTTTATTTGAGACAATAATAATAATCAATTTTATTTTGAGAAAAATACATAGCCCAAAATTGTTTTTTCATTTTTTTTTTAGAAACTCGGATTTCATTGTTTGATGTGTCATTTTACCTTGTATTCATACATTTATATCACTTAGTTTTGTGAAAATATCATCCAAATAAAAGTCAAAATAACCAAATTGTATTAATTGGCTTTAAATATGAAAAAAACGTTCAATTAATTGCGCAATTCAAGTAATCGTACCAGGATTTATCCGTGATAACTAAGAAATATAATAATATTTGAATTTAATTAATACAGATGTGGCCACGAAGCACCCAGACTTTCCTCGCAAAGTCCTAAGGCTAGGTGGAACTCAGTTTGAAAACCGCTGCGTTTAATAAACTATACGATTGATGGAAAAAAAAGTACTAATGCTTCCTTATCATTAATGTCTCATGAAAGAGTTTCTAGTAATTTTGCTATAGGCACGTTGTACGTCAGTTCATAGGAGTCGTAAGAAATTTCGTCAAGATATTACATCATGCATAGTATAAGTGCTGATTTATAAATAATGCTTAAATTATTTAAGTTAAATACGTAGGAATATTTTTTAGATTTGTTTGACAATACAATATTATTTTCGTTTTTATCAATGGATTTAAAGTATGCAGGCTACTAGAAAATCGTGTACCTAATAATAACGATAGCTTCTATTCTACATTTTGAAATTTTATCCTGTTTTTTGTAAATCCAAGGAGGTATAAGTTCACCCCCTTGGTCCCCTCTACAGCGCCAATGCGTCTGTTATCTGTATTTAAAGATTACTTGGGTTTGGTTTAGGTTAGGTACAGGTAATAAGATTAATAACTTACTTCTAAACAATATTATAAATGTATTTTTGTTTTCATTTTTCCGTAAAAGTTTTTAGCGAAGTCAAAAAAATATATATGCATAGCAAATTAATTGATTTTTGTTTATTGTAGTAACATAATTAGGTCAGCGTAATACACGTTTTATTAATTTTAAACCATAACCCGCTTTTATTTTTACACATATATATTCATTTGTACAGAGTCCCATGAAGATGACGATGTCGCAATATGAAAATTGTTATTATAACGTTATCTAACAATGTTCATAAATTCGTGAGTCTCGCTATGTATACAATAACCAAAGCTAAAAGGTTTTATTTATTCAAGTTATTTACTGTGTCAAATTAAACATTAAAACAATATAAATTAAAAACTAGTGTAAATCATCGTAGACAGAATTTATCCATGAAAGTAAAAAAAAGGTATCCAAATAATTAAACGTTAATATTCAATTATACTAATTATAAAAAAAAAAATTCCAAATATTTTACGATGTTACGAAATCTATTTGAATAAAAATTAATTTGTCGTAGTATCATTTAATCCAAAAATAATAAGAAAATTAATGAAAGGCATCTATGGAAATAAAATCTATTTTGTTTAATAGGAAAGTTACCTGAATAACAGTATTTTGAAGAACAAATAAGTATTTTGGGTACCATTTTTAACTATTATGTTAATAAAAATTTAATATTATTTGTTTACATTTTTAATGTGGAATAATTTCATTAAAATTGTTAGTAGATATTATGTAAATATTTTAGTACCTTATCATTATATTTTATATTTTCGAAACGTATAAAATAAAATGAAATAACAAATAAAGATTTATTTACAAAATAAATTCAATTTATTACAAATTGAAGCACCAATAACCAAAAGGCAATACCTTACACCCATGCTTTTTAAGAGACATATTTGTTGACATGCAGACACATATTAGACACCATCACCTTAATTGTCATGGCGTCTTACCCGGTGGACCATTTTATTTTGATCGTATCGCTCGACTAATTCCTTATCTGAAAGATATGCCAAACATTCAGATTTCACAATTGAGGCTTCGATTTCAGGTATTAAGGTCAGGGCAGCTCTATGTTTTCGTTTTAACATGGTTGATAACGATTTCCAACCCTTACTAGTAGATTTAACTGTAACTTTTAATCCAATGGTGTTGTTGTTTGTCTCTTCTGGCAGTTCTTCTGGTAATTCGCATTCTACTTGGTCGTACACACTCAACAAATGCGCGCAATCTTGGCGCATTGATACATAACCTAAATCATCAGCGTTCTTACCATTTAGTATAACTGTTTTAGTAGTCTTCATACTAGCTGCATCACTATCGCTACTATCATCTGTTCGGTCATTGCTATGACCATTTGGAGATTCTAAATCTTGGATATCTTGTAAAACATCATCTAATTCTGCACTGAATCTAAAAAATCATTAAACATTCTTACAATAACGCATAATTTGTATATAATAGAATGGTTGAAAATATTTCGCTTGAAAAATAAATAATTGGAAAGTTTATCAAAATAATTTGTACATGATAATATGTAGAGTTCATATGATATAGTGTTTATATTATGGACTTATCAGGCTATTTTTTTATTTTCCTTATTTTTAAAATATAAATCTATGCTAAGTATGTGATATAAAATGGGTTATCAAATCACAAATACAGTACATTAAACAGTATATTTTATTTATTTTTTTTTTAAAGAAGATATTGATATAATTTTTGTTTAATCATCGGGTCGAATTATTAGGAAGAGTTGCGGTAGAAATACGATAAATCAGAGAATTTGAGGGAGGATGGAAGTTTGCTTAAGGATTTTAACTAGTTAAATTTATATTAACTAATTTGAGGTCATAATGAAGGAAATAATAATAAATTTATCACGGTGGTCTATTTGAGACTATGACGGTCAGAAAAATGTAACGTAAGACCAAATTTGGATATCATAGGTCCGAATGGGCCTTAGTAAGGAACTTTTACATAGGTCAATATGATTTTGTTAAAATTTTGATTTTGATTTTATAATACATAGGTACATTATTAAATCAATGCTATTATTCATGTTTCCAGATAAACAGCTTCATGGTTTATCTGTATATTATAAAATCGATTCTTTGGGTGTATAATATGAACAATGAAGATATTAAATGAGTTTTGCAGTGGATCTACAAGTTATTCTCTGATAATTTATTTTTTATTTTTAAAACCATGTTATCAACGCGTTGTAATACTCATAAAATTGCATGAATGTAAAAATTATTATTTATCCGTAATTATATCACATATATGCAACACATGGTGAGTGAGGTACTTGGGGTGGTGGTGTTAGGTCAGTATTAACCCCCCCCCTCCCGGTCGTTCTCCTCCAAAGCGCCACTCACCTTTCTTCGGGTGATTCAACATGTTTGGACAGTCGGTTGCCAATGGTCTTCTGCAGTTCTTCCATCAGCGAGGCGTACTGCACGGGTTCGGCGACGGGCGGCGGCCTGGGCGACAGGCTCCGGGGCGGTCGATCGGCGGACGCAATGGCCTCCTGCACGCTGGCCGACAGGGCCGTGTTCAGCCGGGATCTGTACACGGACGGTTCAGTCAGCTTCTCCAGACACTCGTAAATGGGAGCGGCGTTGGTAGCGTTCGCGGCTGCAGCGGCTGCGGCGGACACCGAGTCCTGCGACGGGCTCTCGGACAGTCCGACGGGTGACGGGGTGCGTGAGAAGCTGGTCATCAGCTGTGCGGGCCGGCTGCCGGTTCCGTCCATCTCAACGATCACCACCGGCGTCACCGGCTTGGCCCTGCGCTTCAGCGTCACCGTCCGGCTGCACACGGTCGCCGACGCGGCCACCGCTGTCGGCGGCCGATGGTCGAGCGCGCTAAGCGACTCCGTCGACGCGTACGCGTTGCAACCGCCCGGCCCCGTCGTGCCGTCCGATTCGAACACCCACGAACGCCCGTAATTGTTGTCCGACGTTTTCTCAGTAGTGCTGTTCGACCTCAGCACGCATTCCGACTTCACCTGTCCGTACAAGGATAACGGTAACATTTTCAACACCAAAATCGGTGATGATACTTTAAGACTTTGTATATGCATAAATGCAATTCTTCCGATTCAGATTCGTGAGCGCGCACGAGGTTTTAATTATTTTATAACATAGGCGTGCGCAGACATTGCTCGCAAGTGGTGCTTACCTATTTTACTATTTACCACTACTATTTTTGCATCCATTCAAAACGTTTTCCTATACACAATATTGGAAATGCTTGGTATGGTTTCATTTAAAATAATTTTTTTTAACAAATTATAATTTTTTTTTGTAACAATAAAATCATCATAATTCACCAAAAAAAAAAAAAAAAATACCCAAAATAACCAATATCATTAATTAATTATTTGATAATTTATAATATAATATTAATGAGAAACATATATTTTCACTTTATACCGAAATGAAAACTAAAGTTTGAGACGGTTTATGGTTGAAGTATACTGGCTTCGCAAGAGGTTGCAACTTTTTTTTGTGGAAGAAAGAAAGTTCAATATCTACGAGACAGATAGACTATAAGAAGCCATAGTTATTAAAACTGAAATACAACGGTGGTCACTATAAATTTAGATGTATGATAATTGATAAAAAAACAAATTTTAAACGTAATTTAAATTTTTTAAATTAATAAATTCTAAAAGATTTACTAATGTTTAATAGAAACCTACTTGAATAAAAAATTTGTTTCTATAACAAACACCAGATCGTAAAGCTGCTTGTGGTACACTTGCATATCCTGCACCATCCTTGCACACGCTTATGTGTTATAACATTTTTATAATACTTATAAAACTTAAAACGTATGGTTATTTTCTAAAACATATATGGGAAAAATTTAATATAGACTTATCTTTATTTTAATAATTAAACGCATATGCTGTTGATAAAAAATAAATGCAATGGTTCAAATGGTGGTTTATCATAGTAATATGAAATAAAAACATACCCTTGGCATAATGTAATCCACGTCCGAATTGTTATCTGGTTCCGTAGTGTGTTGTCTTTTATCTACACGTAGCATACAACAAAATGTTATTTGCGAATCGAAAAATGCACCGACTATGGCCACTAACGTGCTTATGCTGGTGGTGTAACGAGCTATAAAATAATTTTATTTCTCATTTATTATATTTCTAGGGTAAATTTTATTTTTAATTATGTATTGTGTATGATATATTTGCAATAAGCACATATAATTAAATATAAGTTATATTGTAATTATTTGCACATATTATTTTACCCGATTGTTTATTATATCTATGGCAGAATTTACTTAATTTAACACAATTTAGATTTAATAAATGTATACAAAATATTTATTTTAACATATTTTATTACAATCCTTAAATAATATTAGAATATATCAATTACATCAAATACATCAAATGTATAACAAATAATTTTGTTCTGAAATAAGAATCGTATTTTGGATGCCGATAGGATTTGTTTGTTTTATAATGCAAATTTCAAATCACAGAAAATATACTTCTGTACCTCGAAAAAATAATATTTATACATTTCGAACTCTCACCAAACTATAATCAAAAAAAGAAATAGGAGATTTACTCTGCATGGTATAAGTGTTTGGTAGCTTTATTAACTCAGAATCATTTTGTAATACAATTAATAATAATTTAATTTGTATTTAAAATGATAATGTTACTCAGGACGTTTGTTTTAGGATAAAGCCAATTAAAATAAGTTATTACATTAAAATAAATAAAATGAAAAATAAAAGAGCCCATAAATCTCAGATTGGTCAAGATTACACTGCCCTGTTGATTGAAACATAACAACTTGAAATAAGAAATTTGATGAAATAAGTTTTTTTCACGTTGAATCTGATTGTTACTCTAAAACTAAATATTCTAATATGAGAAGTATTAGTTATAATTTTTTTTACATATTTAAAGATTGATTATTAACTCAACTTAGATTCGTTGATAGTATATAATGTACAATTAATAATAGTAGTGAAAAAGTATAAAAAAATAAAATTAATAGTTGTAATGCAATCTACCATATAAAACCAAAGTTTCCAAGCCTTCTTTTGACATGATATGTTTGACGGATTCTGGTGTTAGATACCTCCATTCTCCAATTTCCAAGATAATCAAATTTATTATGTTCATGATTAGAATAGTTATAGTAAGACATAAAAGGCCTCGCTGTTTTACCGTTGTCCAATCACCTACACATGAAAAAACTGCTCCTCCGACTCCAAAGAATACGTTCTATAGAAAGACACAAATATATTTATTTAAAAAAAATTAAATTAAAAGTATACCTAATTATAAAAATCT
>JASXSY010003028.1:0-194314 GCA_034509805.1 Sipha maydis | reverse complement strand
TTTTGTTTCATGTTCGGAAAATGTATTTTAAAGATAAATATTATTTGTTTATTTATTATGCGTCGGTTAATATACCTAAGAATAATCATTGAAAACTTTGAAATTATAGTAGGCTAATAAAAAAAATCAGGAAAAGTCCCCATTACTGTCGGTGAGTAAAAGTCTTATAGTGGGCCTACCCAAAATAAAATTTCTAGCTACGCCCCTGACCGTACCATGTCGTTGTTTAGGTATACCGAAACAGTTCGGTTTTTCGGTATACCGGAACAGTTCGGTTTTTCGGTATACCGTTTCAAACCGGTATTGAAATCAATACCTTAATACCGAAAATTATTTTCAATACCGTCAGCCCTATATAAAAGAGTGCTATAAGTGATATAAAACAAGAATAAAACTGGTTGACGTGTACTACTTAACTAATCAGATCTTTTAATTTTACAATATCTGGAATGGGCTATCTTCGAGGCAATGGTTCATAAATTCTTTCATAAGGCCAACGGTAATGCAACAATCTGAGGAGATACGTGACTATTTTAAAAAAAATTTTAAAAGAATTGAAAACACTGAAGAAAAGGCTATAACAATCAATAACGTACATCAAATCATAATCCAAAAACCCAATGGAATTTTGTAAGTCAACTCAAGCTCTTCGCCACGAACCAATTAGCTGAACAATGTGTGATGAAAATTGAACCATAGGTAAAGGGGCCCATAGACAACCAACTTGGTTGTCAACAGAACAGTGGCGCACGCAGGGGGGAGGGGTTAAAGGGTTGTAACCCCCCCTCCCCTTCCGAAATTTTCTCCGAGGTCTAGGTTAAAATTTACAAATATTACAAGTTTGAAATATAAGATTTCATAATATATATATATTTATTCGAAATCCTAGGAACAACCTAAATATAAAATTTTGTGTGATATTTTAAAATATACAGATGGTGTTAAATTATTCATGTTTTACAAAAACGATGAGGTGATTACACCCGAAAAGACATTACCTAATTCTGTTTTTTTTTCTGTTATTAGAAGTAAGGCTTAAACATCTCAGATCATTAGCCTAGTATAAATTATAACAATTCTGTTTTTATCTTTGACTATGTTATATGTGAAAGTCAAACTATCGATAATATTTTTCGCGAGGTCGATATAATTTAATTGATGTGTGCTACCTAGACCGCGTATCTAAACAACTTTTACACGATAACAGTAATTTTAAAATATTATTCAAACAAGAAACTAAATTATAACCAGGGATGGCACTAGGATTTGCGTTGACCTGCGCAAAATAAAAAACAGTATATGCAGTATATGTGTGGTCTTCTGAATACTATAGGTACACAAAAAAATATTTTTCTTTGCTCAACTCGAAAACTAGATTACATATTCAAACTAACTAGGTACTTACTAAATCAATTTTATCAAATATCAATCATCAATTTATACATACTATAATATTATATTTTAATAAATTATTATAAAATAACTTTATAGCATGTATAAACATTAAACACATAGATAATAATAGAAAATTTCTATATTTAATATAATAATATTATAGTTTAAAAGAAATTATTATTGAATAAATCAATTATCTTTCAATTATACATTAGTTAACACTATAGTCTATAAGAAAAACACATCACCTACTCAAATGCTCGAAAGACAAAACACACATAGGCACATGCAGCACGCATACACTCACACACACACTAGTGCAGCGGTTCCCAAACTTTTACGACCACGGAACCCTTAGGAAATAGTTTGTGTTTCATGGAACCCCAATGTTCAATTAACCTGGATTTTTCAATTATTTACTATAAAATTAATAAGTACTCCAAGTAATGTTTTAAAGATAGTTTGTGATAATTTTTTATTACAATAACTACACTCAATATTCACCTTGCAGAACCCTTGAGATTGTCCCATGGAACCCTTAGGTTCCGCGGAACATACTTTGGGAAACACTGTACTAGTGTATATTTGTGTCTACTCCGTGCTGGTGTTGTACAGTATAATATTGATTATCGCATAAAACCGAAATGTTTATAAAAGTATTAAAAATAATATCTTCTAAGTAATGCCGGGTTTACACTAGACCGACAAAACAAAAAACAAAGACACAACAGCAACTTCATTATTTTTCTCATTTGGCAACAAATATGAAACAGCAACAAATTGTAAACTTTCCGTTTACATAAAAAAAAAAAACAAATTGAAAACATATGAGAGACAAAATGTTTATGTTGTGTTTTTTTAGTTGGGGTGTTTACAGTGCATCAGTGTTGCCAGATGGTACGATCCTGGTGGGGGAGTACGATAATATTGCTCCCTGTGCGACCCCCCACTAATGTGAAGGATGGCGATCGTACTCAATACGATAATTTTGAAATTTACTTGTCTACATTATTTTCTACTATCGATTATTCTCGTTATTTATGACAAAACATGTTCTAAATTTAAATATAAAATCACAAGTCGGCGAAGTCACTATCAACTTGGTTCTTGGAAATATTAGACCATAGACATATATTATCAACATTGTTTTTATATGTCTATGTATAAGATGTACAAATAAAATTAATTCCCGAAATAGATGCCATTGTGATTATATAATATTTATATTTATATATAAAATGAATTACTGTACTTCCCGATTCAGACAATTCAATGTTGATATTCGATATTTGTTATTATTTACTATTTATGTACAGACCCATAACCCGAAGTCAATGCATTCTATATTCTTGATTCATATTTCGTTGTCATTTGTCTAGTTGGTAGCGTGTTCCGTGACACACATTTTTGTAGTTTAAAACCGTTTATCGTATAGTGAGTAAGTTTTATTCACATTATGTATTGTTCAAATTTTTTGATTTTCTATCACCCCAGTATATTATATTATTATTAATTATCATAAATACCTACCATATGTTTTATTTCGTTTGTTAAATTGTATGTTATTATCTTTCTATAATAAGAAGTATTGAAAGATTTAAAATAAAGTAGCCAAAATGTCAGAACAGTATAAATATCAAATTTAATATTTATTATTTAATATTTACTAGATCAAATATTAACTTTTATCATTTTCTAAAGCGATAAGTGATAAGTTGATAACGGAACAAAGAGACTAGCTGCAGGCCAGTGGCGGCTATCAAACAAAAAAAAGGTGTATCAAAATTTAAATTTAGTTACCCACCCACCAACCCTGGTACCTATACAATTTAGTGCCTAACCAATAATTTACATTATTCTACCCACCTATTAATAGAAGAAAAAATAGTTTAAGATTTATTTTCATTTAATTTAGCAATTTGTACATTATTAATTTATTTAAAAATATTTTTGTCTTTATCTTTATCTAGATAAACGTAAAAATTATAATCTTAAAAATTATTTGATTATATTTATGTTTACAAAAATAGATTTTTATTGAAAATTCCGCAAGCTATTATATCAATTATTAGCAAGCCATTGTCAGACAAGTGACGTCGTCGTGTACCTATTTATACTTATCTATAGAGTCGCCAAGACTATAGAACAGATTTTATAATATAATAATAATAATATGTTTGTATGCTGTGGTCGTATACTTGTATAGTTGTATCTATACTATTGTTCTGTGATAATACGTATACCAAGCCGATATAATTTCACTATACTTAAATTGTTTAATGTTGGACACTTATTACTTAGGTACCTACTGCCTTAATAGTTAATACTTACATTATTAATACAGCATATTAAGGTAGCCATAGGTTGGTTTATTAAATTATTAATATATTTTTCTTAGTTAGGAATACCCGCCATGGCCTATGACCACCCACCCAATTATAAGGTGTATCGACGGATACACCTTGAGCATAGGATAGCCGCCACTGCTGCAGGCAGTGGCGTAGCTATCATCGGGCAAAGCGGGGCCCTCAGAGCTCTTGGTAAATTTTAAAAATACATTCGTAAAATAATTGAAATAAAATTGAAAAAAAGGTTGGATATTTTTAATATGATAATTGAATATTAGAAATTTAATATGAATATTGTATACCTATAAATACACACTATATGCAACGATCGGTGTTCGACCAGTGTTGCCAGGTGGAAATTCTTAAACTTTTGATCTGTCTTCTAAAAAGTTTCGATTTCATTTTTAAAATCCCCACTTTATTTTTGAGACTCGAACCTCGCTTCGATCGGTTCTCGCGCCAATATTCATATACAGAATCGGAAGACAATGACCATTCAAAAATTTTTATTCTGAAAGAATTATATCACATATATTTTATCTATCATCACTATAGGACGTAGTTATAGCAGCTGTGACGACGCACATAAGAGCGCCCGCGATACGCATTGACGCGCACTCTGTTTGCCTCAACTGATTACACAACTAGTGGTGACGCTACAGTCTACCCAGTCACGACAACGTGTATCGACCGTATATATATAATAAGGAGGCCCGAACACCAGACCGAATGTACACTGGATGCCGGCCGGTCAAACTTTTTTGCTCCTCGCCAAATAGCAATTGATAATAAAGATTATCACCATTATCTATGGTTGTAGCATAGTATTTAATTGTGTCATCGAGATAGATAAGATGATAAGATTAATATATATATAATTTATTATAATAATTATCTATGTGTAAAACGGAGTCAGAATTCTCCAGAAATCCTCAGATTTATAAATTCCCCAAGAAAGTTTCCAGACATATCAAAAATCTCCAGATTGAGGATAAATCTCCAGACCTGGCAACACTGTGTTCGACTGTAGAAGATAAAACAATAATTATTCATAAAGTTTTAAAATTGTATGCTTAATTATATTAAAATTATGTAACTGTGCTAAAAATTAAAATGCTGTGCTGTATACCTAATTGTCCTTCACATGACAAATATGTAAAGATAAGTTTTTTCAAAGTTCCAATGAATATTGCCTTACGGTCTGAATGGGAAAATGTCTTAGGAAAAATTCCCTAACTAATAATTCTCGTGTTTTTCGTAACCATTTTACTACTCATGATGTAATAGACATATAGGTATCTGGAAATTGAATAAATAAATACATGGTTAGTACCTTTACTTATAGATATATAATGTATTTATGAACTATTCAACTATAGGTAAAACATAACATATAAATATATTTGTAGGTGTGTCTAAAAAAATCTAGACTTAGAGATGGAGATATACCGGTGAATTTATAATATATTATATTGTTTACAATTTTAGTAAAAATTTATAATTAAATAATTTATTAACACCATAAAAGACTTTTTTCAAAAATTTAACTTTACTCATAATGAATATTTAAATAATAATATAACAACATAAACTATAAGAATGTTTGTACCTAGTACCTAACTTATTTTGAGTATCAATTAATTATCTGTTTATTATTTTAATTAATGGTTTTATAGAGGTTTTTATATTTTAAACAACAATATAAAGCTTAATGTGGTTTTTCCTATGGATAGAATTATGGGACCTAATTTATTTACTGCCCCGGGGCCCTTTCCAATCTTGTTACGCCACTGGTTGCAGGTTAGGTTAGGTCGACTGTTCGATTTTTTTTATACGATAATTTCTTATGAAATACGATAATTTAGAAGACGCTATACGATTATCACTCTTTCCAAACCTGGCAACACTGCAGTGTATAGACAAAACAAAAACATTGTAATTATGGTCATCAGCTGTTATCACTTAATTTCCCTCGCAAATTGATAAAAGTGTTATTTTGTATAATTTATGTTATTTAAGTAATTATTGATTAATATTTAATCTTTTATCCAAGTACCTATTAATATGTCCGAGTCAAGTGAAGAAGAAATGATGATGGTTGTTGCTGCGTCCGTACTCATGGATATGAATAAACCATAAAAAAAAAAAAAGAAAAGACGATACTGGGTGAAAAGAACACTATTACAACGAAATGCAATGGGTGGATCTCAAATACTTCATAATTTGATACAAGAAGGTAGCATAACAAGAATCCATGTTTATGGTGGAAAGCACGGGAAAACGTATGTTCTAAAATATCAGTTTTGACAAAAAATATTTTATGCATTCCTGCTTCATCAGCATCGTCCGAACGTGTATTTTCTATAGCAGGTTATATAATATAAATAATATAATTACATCCAAGCAAAACCGAATAACGCCGTATCATTTGTCAGCATTGGTATTTTTTAAAAACACCTATTAAGGCATAATTAACAACTTATTATTATTTTAAAAATTATTATTAATTAAAAAAAGTTATTAATTAAATTATTATTAATTTAAAATATTATTATAACCATTAAAGTATTATTTTCATTGTTAATATTATAAATTATTATTTATTTAATTATTTACTTATTTATAATTATTATTTCAAACTTAAATTATTATTTTTGTAAGTAAGTATATATTATCATTATTACTTTAACTTTTCTGTTAAACAAAGTACATTTAGGTATTAATTATTGTGTCTTTTTGGATAAATTATTCTAATATTTATAAATATTGTTATTAATTTCGTGTATAAATTGAGTTAAGGTAATAATATCTACATGTTATTGCGATATTGATAATTTTTGTTGTTGTTGTTATATTTTTGATTTAAAATTTTCTCTATAAATATATTAATTCATTACAAAAAAAAAAAAAAATGTGTATTTATCAATGCTTAACATAAAGAGTCCATAAAAAAATATTAATTCAATGTTTCAAAGTCCAAAATCCGGATTTCGAGTAAAATCCGAATTTGAAATTCGAAATCCGTATTTTTCTCCGAATCCGGATTTCGAATTTCACGAATCCGGATTTTCAAACTTCGGTAAACCCGATTTTTCCCAACAGTAGTCCTTTATTCTTGTTGTTTCTGTGGTGAGGTGACATTGTGTAGTGATGTAGTTAGAGCTCATGTACAAATATTTATACAAAATGTGCCAAGAGGTAAAAATATCAGTCGGAAATGTTGATCCTCATACTTCTACACCATCGAGGTATGGAGTGTTATAATCGAATACCATATGCGCCATAATTGTCAGTTCTTCAGGGTGCGGTAACATTAATTTAGTACAGTGGTGTCCAACCCGCGGCCCGCGGGCCACATGTGGCCCGCGAAGGTATTCTTTGTGGCCCGTTACGAATTTTCTAAAATAAATACAATTTTAAAAATGTTTAAATTATTTGTTTTCATATATTATTTTTATTTAAATTTATGAATTCGTTTAAATAATTATTCCAAAAAAAAAAAAACAATTATAATGATAATAATAAAACTAAAAACTATACAAAAATGTTTTACTTTTATTTTTAATGTGAAATTTGAGTTTGTACTTCTTTTACTAAAAATGAAAAATTTTTTTGAAAAAACTTTTAAATTATTTATCATAATCTTTTCAATAGACAATAAAAGATAAGAAAACAAGTCCAATATATAAGATTATTTTTGTACTTTCATACTTTGTGGCCCGCTTGAAGATAGTTGTTTACCAAAGTGGCCCGCCAAGGGAAAAAGGTTGGGCATCACTGATTTAGTATATGCTTTATTAACCGATGTTAACGGTAAGATTTCATAATATATAGATTTAAAACCATGTTAAAAAAAAATAAAAATATTTTAAACAAAAAAAACATCGTTTTAAACGTTTTTTTTTGCAACCCTGATTTTTAACTACCTATTTGTGTGAATATGGTTTTTCTATATTGACTGCAGTAAAAAATAAAACTAGAAACCGACTGGAAATTTCAGCAGCCTTGAGAATTAGCTTAACAAACTCTATAATTGTATTGTAATAAATGTATTGTTATAGCTAGAGTTCATATTTATATGCATTCACATAATTTTAATGAGTGTATTTGATCAGTTTGATGGGAGTAAGAAATGTGGTGTTACGGACATACATAATGCAGGTTTTCAATATACCCAAAATCAGGTGTGTTTTAGTCCGATTAGAGCAAGCACTTTCACGCAAGTCTGTTTCATAAATATTTTAATGTTTTGGACTTAGAATAATTTCAATAAATAAGTATTTAACTTAAATATTGAGTCTATTTTCTAAAAATTTCCTTCAATAACTATAGCTGACTGATGGCACGCAACACAATTTGATGCAGTCGGTAGTTATTTTTGAAGAAACGTTTAAAACGATAAAACGATGTTTTTTTTTGTTTAAAACATTTTTATTTTTTTTAACATTGTTTTAAACGCCATTTTTTGTTAAAATTTTTTTTGCATGGAACATCAATTTCGTCTAAACTATAAACAACTTATAAGTTATTTCCATACTTAAACAAAATGCAATAATAAAGAAACATTTCTTATTCTTATGAATTCTGCATAGTTCATTCGAATAATCTCTGTCGAAAATCAAGTTATAAGTTACATAAAATAAAATATTTTGTTATTTTTTTTTGTCTTAAATAAAACGTTTTAAACGTTTATGTATAAAACGTTTAAGACAAACCCATTTGTTTAAAACGTTTTAAACACATGTTTAAAACATTTTGTTTAAAACACTTCGCAACCCTGTTGAAAATGGAATGAGTACTTTTAATGCTTCCTCGGCCAAACTGGGATATTCATTTTAAACGGATATCCAAAATTTTCCTATATTTTTGTAACTTTTAAAATTCTCGTGTAAGCCCACATCTGAACAACTCAATCAATTTCTTTTCTTTTATTAATGATAAAATATTTTGACCTAATTGTACGAACGGGTTTATTACTTAATTATAACTTTTACGGATGTCTTTTGCGGGGTCGAAATATTTAAAAATATTTTCTTTCAATTTGCATAAGTGTTCTTTAATTATAATACACATTTCATTAATTTCATTTTTTGTCAATAAACTTTCCTGGATCATATTAAAAAAATTCGGAAACATATCAAATATCTCGTTATTAACTCGATTTATCCATAGTTCAATTTTTTTAAGAAATGCTTAAATTTTGTTGTACGATATAAAAAGATTAGTTTGTGGTCCTTGCATACTTAAATTTAAATCATTTAGAATTGAAAATATATCGGAAAGATATGCAAGTTTTGCTAACCGTAAATTTTTTTCAAAATAATCACTAAGTGGTGATTTTTTGTCTCTCAAAAATATTTCTACTTCTGTTTTCAGTTCAAACAACCGAGCCAAAACTTTTCCTCGTGAAAACCATCGATCATGAGTGTGTAACAGTAAATTTTTAAAACCTGAACCCATTTCTGCACACATTACTTTGAAAATTCTAGTGTTTACGGCACTAGCCCGAATAAAATTTATAACTTTTATAGATATATTTAGAACATCAAATAGATTTTCGTTCATATCTTTAACAGCCAATTGCTCACGATGAATAAAACAGTGAGTTGATATAATATTTTCATGAGCAATTTGTTGAATACTAGTGGTAAGACCATTAAATTTCCCTGTCATAGCTGCAGCTCCATCAGCACAGATACCGATACAGTTAGGAAATTGTAAATTAATTTTTTGTAAATAAAATGAAATGGTATTGAAAATTTCTTCAGAAGTACAGTACGTTTTCAAATTTAAGCTGCAAAAAAATTCTTCTTGTATATAATTTAAATCGCTATCTACGGATCTCACATACATTAATAATACAGCTTGATTATTTATATCAGTAGATTCATCAAGTTGTATCGCGTAAAATATCGGATTTTTAATTTTTTCAGTAAGCTGATTTTCAATATCATTAGACATAATATTTATTCTTCTACTTATTGTATTATTAGACATCGGTATTTATTTTATTTTAGTCACGTGATTATTACTAAATAATTCTGTACAAATATCAATCATACATAGTTTTAACAATTTTTCACCAATTAAGTACGGTTTTTTTGACTTAGCTATGTGTAGGGCTGCCAAATAAGAACATTTTAGAAGGATTTTGTCCTCAGCAGTATAAGTGTTTATCATTTTTTTTATTTTTTTTTAAATTCTTCGAGTTTTTTTAAAAAAAAATCCCTCGTTTTATTTTTATACTGAACATGGTTTGTTTCAAGGTGTCTAATGAGCTTACTTGATTTTAGTGATGCATTTGCCAATGTCATACTACAAATAATACATTGAGGAACATTAGTTCATTTTCGTTAAGGGATGTAAAACCATATTCAATATAACTATTATTATATTTTAATATTTTTACCTTTTTGAGTAGTGGTTAATTATTTTTGTCGGTAGTATTCAAATTACGTTTATACGAATTTTGATTAGTTGGAGTCGATGTGTTTGACGGTCGTTTGAAAAAATTCGTCATTTGTGACTGTTTACTCATATTATTAATATTTTATATTTTATATTAATTAATGTAGTCAAATTAAAAAAAAAAAAGTATAAACAAATGAAAATTAATTTTAAAGTGCGTATTATATGTGTATGCCTGACGTTGATGGACATGACTGCTATAGCATGGCACCACATTTCTAACCTTTTAGCATCACTCTGTATTTCTTGAAGTTTTCATCCGATTTTTATGAAAGTTATATTTTTATAATCAGTGTATAATGTGTACAATGTGATACAGATACTATAGTATACCACCAAGGAGGTTGTACAGTTGTACATCACAAAAAGTTTCATTTTTGACCCTAAATCAACATTTACAATAACAAATGCTATAGCAGTCATGCAC
The DNA here is from genome assembly GCA_034509805.1 of Sipha maydis. Lineage (NCBI taxonomy): Eukaryota > Metazoa > Arthropoda > Insecta > Hemiptera > Aphididae > Sipha > Sipha maydis. Next base: position 183,676 of record JASXSY010003028.1, on the reverse strand, counting down.
CGGCAAGACCAAAATACATAGAATGCTATGATATGGAGTGTGCGTCAACGTGTTAACAACGGCGATGTGAACTGTGAACGATGAACAGCGATCGATATAATTGACGAAATCACGAAATTATCAGAATCCATTCGAATCTCGCATGTACGGCAATTATCGTAGGTTGATTATCAATTGAATCTATAATAAATGGCCTAAAAATTAGACCTGTGGGAACGATAACAGGGTTACAAGAAATATTTGTTTATAGTTTATGGACACACTGCGTCACAGTTTTGTTGTGTATAAGCGTCCACCATTTTAGTATACAGACGCCTTTTTTCTTTCTTATCGTTATTCGTTTTATAATATAGAAAATCGTGTCTTTACTTTTATGTTACTTTTATTATCCTAGTAGTAACAATTGGTGACCTCGACATGGAAAACGGAGACAGTAATTCAATCGCTCCACCTGATTCAACCATGGTGAATCGAGTTACAATAAAACCACCACCTTTTTGGAAAAGTGACCCAGCCATATGGTTTGCACAGATCGAAGCGCAGTTTGCATTGAGTGGAATTACGAACGACAGCACGAAATATTTCCACGTTATAAGTGCCGTCGACACAGGGACTCTGACACAAGTCGCAGATATCATTCAAACGCCTTCAGCAACGGAAAAGTATGTTACTTTAAAGACACGTTTAATTGATATTTACACAGATAGTAAGGAAAAAAAATTAAGAAAACTACTCAGTGAAGTGGAGTTGGGTGATAGGAAACCATCGGTACTTCTTAATGAGATGCAACGCCTGGGAGGTAATGCACTGAGTGCGGAACTTTTAAAATCACTATGGCTCCAACACCTTCCGATAACCACCCAGTCTTGTCTTGCGGTGACAAAAGGGTTATTAGATGAACTGGCGAAATTGGCAGACCAGGTTGCAGAAATTGGTCAACCTCGCAATGTAGCTGCAATCTCAATAGATAAGATAGCAGAGCTTCTCCAAACATTAATTAATGAAGTTGCCGAGTTAAAGTTGGAACGCCAGTCTCGGAATGATATGACTAAACAACGAAGATCACAATCCCGTTCAAAATCACGTTCAAGTTATCGGCAATGGGAACAACCCAAAGATGGTTTATGTTTTTACCATACAAATTTTAAAATGAAGGCTAAAAAGTGTGTAGAGCCTTGCAAGCACTACACTACTTTTAAGTCGGAAAACCAATAATCATATCTCCTATGGCAGCAGAAGATATGCCTTCAACAGACTGCCAAATCATCAGTACAAATCATCGCCTCACCGTTCTAGACAAAATATCTGGTCAACAGTTTCTTATAGACACTGGTTCGGATGTGTCTATTGTACCTTGTAACAAAAAATCTGAATATAGCACGGATTTAGTATTGTTTGCAGCTAACAAAACTACAATTAATACCTACGGAAAAACCACACTTACTGTCGATTTCAGTCTTCGACGCGTTTTTAAATGGGAATTTATCAAAGCATCGGTATCCAAAGCAATAATTGGAGCTGATTTTTTGCATAATTTTAACCTTATGATCGATGTGCGAAACAAGAAATTGGTAGACAAAACAACCAACTTGTCCACAATAGGCAATAAAGCTCCGACCATTGTAAACAGCATAAAAACATATACAACAGAACAAACATTTTCAGATATAATTGGAAAATTTCCGGATGTTCTAATGGCACAACCGTTTACCCTGGGTTGTAATCATCAAACACAACATTTCATTGAAACTAAAGGACCTCCAGTATTTGAAAAACCCAGACGTTTATCACCTGAAAAACTGTCCATAGCAAAAGAGGAGTTTGAATCAATGATAGCAATGGGCATCTGCAGACCATCAAAATGCCCATGGGCATCTCCACTACAGCTAGTTAGAAAGAAGGGACTTGATCAGTGGAGGCCTTGTGGTGATTACAGACGTTTAAATAAAATTACAATTGAAGACCATTACCCAATATCCCACATTCAAGACTTCAATATATGTAAGGAGGTAAAACTATTTTTTCTACGCTAGATCTCAAAAGAGCGTACCATCAAATACCTATCCACCCAGAACATATTCCTAAGACAGCTATAATAACACCTTTTGGATTGTTTGAATTTGTCAGGATGAGTTTTGGACTTAAGAATGCAGCTCAATCCTTCCAGAGATTCATAAATGAACTGTTCACAGGATTGCATTTTTGTTTTGTGTATATCGATGATATACTTATTGCATCAAACAATGAAAAAGAACACAAAAAACACCTACATCTAGTATTTCAACAGTTGCAAAAATATGGTTTAACGATTAACATTCAGAAAAGCGTAATCGGTGTAAAAGTTGTGAAGTTTTTGGGCTACACAATATCTGAAGAAGGAACCTTACCAGACAAGGAAAGAATAACAGCTATTCAAAACTGCAAACCACCCAAGCTGGTCAAAGAACTTCGGCGATTCTTAGGAATGATAAATTTTTATAGACGATGGATACCTGGAGCAGCTAAAAGTCAGGGACTGTTGAATAACTATCTGAAGCAATCAACTAAGAATGACAGAAGACCTATTCAATGGACAGCAGAGACAAAAGAAGCATTTGAGACATGCAAAACAGAACTCGCCAATGTCACCTTACTTACACATCCACGGGTTAACGCCATGCTTGCATTGACTACAGATGCATCTGATAATTCTATAGGTGCAGTATTAGAGCAAAAAGAATTGAATAACAGCTGGGCACCATTAGCATATTTTTCCAAACAATTATCTAAAGCTCAAAATAATTATAGCACATATGACAGAGAATTGTTAGCCATTTATACAGCTGTTAAGCATTTTAAGTATATGCTTGAAGGTTAAACATTTACCGTGTACACAGATCATAGACCGATCACAACAGCCTTTGAACAGAAATCATCCAAAGCTTCTCCCAGACAAGTAAGGCACCTTGAATATATTGGTCAATTTACAACAAATATAGAATACATAGCAGGGAAAGAAAATATAACAGCAGACTTCTTATCCAGAATCGAAGCCATAGACTTCCCAATGATTAATTGCAACAACACCAGGAGAGTGATCAAGAACTACAACATCTGCTAACATCTAACACAAGATTAGTATTAAAAAAATTAAAATTTGGTCCAAATAATACATTTATATACTGTGACACATCTACCGCCAATATCCGTCCTTACATACCAGTGAACTTCAGAAAAGCAGTGTTTAAATCTGTACACAACATTGCACACCCAGGACAACGTCAATCAGTCAAACAAGTAGCGTTGAGATATATATGGCCATCTATGCGCAAATATTGTGCAAAATGGGCCAATTGTTGCATTCAATGTCAGAGAGTTAAAGTACATCACCATACTCAAAGCCCATTCCAAATATTTGATATACCAGCCATCAGGTTCCACCATGTCCATATTGACCTCATAAGACCACTACCATTGGTCAAAGGTAACAGATATTGTTTAACATGCATTGATAGATTTACCAGTTGGCCAGAAGTTGTTCCCCTACCAGACATAACTACAGAAACAATTGCTGAAGTCTTCTTTAACATATGGATATCCAGATTTGGCACACCTGAACGAATTACAACAGATCAAGGTAGACAATTTGAAAGCCAATTGTTCACAGCTTTCACCAATTTATTGGGCATCCAGCGATCACGTACAACCCCTTACCATCCACAGGCCAACGGAAAAATTGAACGTTTTCATAGGACATTAAAACAAATTATCATGGCATATGAAAAGTTAGATTGGGTAAGCACATTACCAACTATATTATAAGGCTTACGTTGTGCGTTAAAAGGAGAGGTTGACGTAACACCAGCTGAAATGGTGTATGGGCAAGGATTACGCTTACCTGGTGAATTTTTTGAACAAAACAATGTAACAGTGACACCTGAAACAATAGTTGGACAGCTAAAAGAAAAATTGAATGCATTAACACCAGTACCAGTATCACACAACTCAAACAGAAAACCATTTGTAGCACCAGATCTAAAAACAGCAACTCATGTTTTCGTGCGACATGATGCGGTAAAAAAATTTCTACAAATGCCCTATGATGGACCATTCAAAGTCAACAATAAAACTGAAAAATACTTCAGCATCAGCATTAACGGTAGTGAAAAGAATGTATCAATCGACAGACTCAAACCCGCATTTCTACCTAATGAAGACACAATACAACTAGAGCATTCCTATGCAACTAGAGAGTGTACAAAAACAAAAAATATTAAGACTGTGAGTTTCGAAACATGTTCCTTTAATTAAAATATTTCTTTGAATTGTTATATTATATTGTTACTTTTATTATTTTATTTTTATATCAAGATGAAATCTAAAATGTAAAGACTGCATAATGTTTATTATGATTATAAGTAGATTAGAATTTAAAATTTTACACTGTATAAAATTGTTAAATGTTATCACATTCATATTATATCAATATTTTTATTTTACTTTTAATGAGATCTTGTTATCATTCTTTACGACTCTATCTCCAAGACTTGGAGAGGAGTAGTGTGGGAACGATAACAGGGCTGCAAGAAATATTTGTTTATAGTTTATGGACACACTGCGTCCACCATTTTAGTATACAGACGCCTTTTTTCTTTCTTCTCGTTATTCGTTTTATAATATGGAAAATCGTGTCTTTACTTTTATGTTACTTTTATTATCCTAGTAGTAACAGACCTGTAGTGTATTTTCCGTTTTAAATTATATTTAAACTTGTTATACATGATAACATAACATGTTTTAATATATATTATTCTCGTATTATTTAATATTGTAATAATTATTGTTTTTTTATTTGAGAATTTAAATTTTTTATAATGATTTAAATTTTAAATACTATGATAGCGACCCGCGACCCTAAATAATTAGTTCGCGACCCCCAGATTGAGAAACACTGCGCTAGAGCACAGATGAATCTTATGATTGATAATAATAATTATTGTCAAAAAATTTGACAATTATTGTCAAAAATCGACGATGTCGCGGTTGGCGGATGGTCTCGGCGGCAGCCGTGACGGGTGCTGGTCCCGACGATAACGTTGGGTTTGGGAGTGTGGTGGGTGCCCTAGAACAGTGTTTCTTAACCTTTTTGATACCACGGAACACCAGGCAATAATATTTTTTTCATGCGGAACCCCTCTGAAAATATCTTTAAATAAGAAGGGTACACAAAACATGGCGATAAGCGGCAACATTAGCAATGCACTAAACTTTAGTGATTAAAATACTAAATACACTGTATAAAAATACAATTAAATTATTTATTTAGAATTTAGATTATATTGAAATTTAACATTATATAATATATTTAGATTGATTAAATTTATATTAGATTGTAATAACAGGAAAAATAATAATACAATTATTGCATGAATCTTAATGGGATGGTTGCGCTTGAATATGACTGCATATGTTATCAATATCTGGAGTAAAGTTTGTTAATGAAAGTCTTAGTGTCGGCGTCACATTCAATCTATTTCGATATTTAGTCTTGGTTGCAGTGACTGCTGAGAATCCACTTTCACAAAAGTATGTCGAAGGAAAAGGAAGTAGGACTCCCAACGCCTTTTCACTTAATACCTCATATTCGCTGTGAGCTTCTATCCAAAATTTTTCTAGTGATGAATTGTTTTTTAAGTTTTTTAACGTGACGTCTGAGGAAAGATCTGCCAACATATCCTCTTCATTCGTAGATAGAGAATTTGTTGAGCTATTGGCACTGAATGGATCCAAAATCCATAAGAAACCATCTCTTGGGCCTTGATTTGAAGGGAAATACTCTTCAAATTTAAGCGACAACATATTCAAATGATTAACAATAATCAGTTTAAGTTGAGTAATATTGTAATCTTCATTATTCTCGTTCACCCCACTCATGAACTCCGTTAAGGTGCTGAACATTTCAAAACAGTTGTTTTCAATTCTTGTGATCCACAGCTTAAATTTTTTCTTTTGTCCTTCTATTATACTGTAACTGTGAAACATGGTTTTTTGTGTTCCTTGAAGAGACAGGTTTAGCTCATTCAAAAGTTGAAATATGTCTGCAAGATAACATAATTTCATGTTCTAATCTATGTCTTTGTAGTACTGAACCAGGTCACAATTTTTGCTTGATAAAAATATTATTATTTCTTCTCTAAGTTCACACAGTCTTTTTAATATCCGACCTCTCGAAAGCCAGCGAACTTCCGCATGGAATAATAGCGTTCTACGATGTATGTGTGGATCCCATTTCATCACACAACATTGCAAACAGTCGTGAATTAAGAGAGCTGGACTTAATACAATTTACCGTTTTAACAGCTGTTGTTAGTACATAATTAAACTCGGCACTCGTTCTTTTACTTGCTAGCATTTCTCGGTGTATCATACAATGTGTGCTTTGTATATTTGGAGCTACTTGTTTCATTTTTGCGACTAGTCCTGCATGCCTACCAGTCATATTGGCCGCGCCATCAGTACAAATTGAGATACAGTCTGACATTTTTAAATCTGTACTTAAGAAACAATCGGACAATGCAGAAAAAAATTTCAGCGCCAGTTGTATGTTTCTTCAGTTCCAAGCAGTTCAAGAATTCTTCTTTGATTTCTTTTTCGTCCCAGTCCACATACTAGGGCTTAGAACATACGAGTACCTTTCATCCTACTAACAACGTTTAAATTTAATATACTACAAATTATGTTTCATTAGAATTAAAAATGGACATGGACCAATTGCGTCTAAAACAAAATTTTTATTTTAAGTTGGATCAATATACCAATTACCCTGCATATAATTTATGGTCTAATTTATGGTACCAATTGTGCTTTTTATATTTACGGTCAATAAACTAATTGGGCTTGTATTCAAATTTGCTTGATAATCAATTGATTACTGACTAAAGTGACTGGTTTTAATATATCTTATAACAGTATCGGGATTACTTATGTCTTGTTAATCGTTTAGTATTAGTCTTAGTTGTTTAACGTTACAATATGGATCGTTTTATAAAAGCTCTTAGTGAAAAAGGTAAACCGTTATTATTTCTTGATGAGTTTAAGTTTCGAATATGTACTATCTTGGCCTTAGGGTCAACACGCGGCTTATAAGTCATGGTTAAAGTACTCCCTTTGATTCTTGGGTGGTAAGTAGTGCGAAAGTAGTAAAATACTAGTAAAATCTCACAATGTATAATGCATTAATACTTGCAAAAAAATCGGTTAGTAACTAACTAATAAGTTTTCCTTAGTTAATGTAAAATTTATTGAACGCAATTGGTCTATCGATCCTAAAACTTTTAGAGCGCAATTGGTATATCGACCCTAAAATGCTTATAGTGCAATTGGTAAATGAAAAGGTAATTTTAAGCGCAATTGGTAAAACCCCCTGAAAAGTTACCCCTAAAGTTTAGGGGCCTAAACGATTGATTATTTTATGAGTAAGAAAGAAATTTAAAATAATCATAAAAATTATTGAATTAATTAGGTTAAAAAAGAATCTTCTTAAAAACTTTTAAAAAAATTGTATACAGGTATTGATGCAAGAACAAATGAACATTTTAATTATTTTCAGAACTATTTACTGATGAAGTATTAGTGTCAAATGCTTTCATTTTTTTCGCTGCTGGGTTTGAAACTACAGCTATAACAATGAGTTATTGTTTATACGAATTGGCCTTAAATCAAGATGTTCAGACCAAATTGCGAGAACAAATCAAACTTGCGAAGAACAAAAACGACGGGAAACTCATTTACGATACGATAAACGACATAAAATATTTGAATATGGTATTAAATGGTTAGAATATTTTAATGTATTAATTATAACAATAGTTCAAAAGTGATATGAAAATATTTAGTATGTTAATTGTTACAGAAACATTAAGAATGTATCCAGCCACCCCGTTTACGATGCGCTTGTGCACTAAAAAGTATAAACTACCGGATAGTGACTTAACTTTAGACGTTGGTACAAAAGTGTATATACCAATTTACTCTTATCATAACGATCCCAAGTATTATCCAAACCCAAAGGTGTTTGACCCCTTACGGTTTACCGAGGAAAATAAAGCTTCAAGACCAAATGGCACATACCTTCCATTTGGTGATGGACCTAGGATTTGTATCGGTAAATATTTTTACTTGAAATATACTTAATACATATATTATATAAATATTCATGTAAGTATTTATTAATATATTATACAAAAATTTTAACTTGCCTGTGTAATTTAAATTTTCAGGTATGCGATTTGCGACAATGGTAGCTAAGACAGGACTAGCGGAAATAATATCGAGATTCGAAATACTGCCTAGTAAAGATACACAAATTCCAATTCAGATCGATCCACATGCTTTACTACTCTCGCCATCTACTCCAATTCGTTTATTATTAAAAAAAATCAATTAACTTTTTTTTTTATTTGATGTATATTTCATTGATTTTAGTATGTTTTTTTTATCAATAATCAAAATAGTTTGAACTAAAAAAAATTCCAATTAAAATAATATAATTAAATTTTATTGACTTTAATTTGGCCTTGTTGTTATGGACAACCGACTTGGTCTTATACGTTCTGTTCTAGTACTTCAAGGCGTGGATACACCAGTAAACTCAGATTCACGTAATTGGACCGATCACCTATATTGGAGAGAGAGCTAACGTCTACGATTAGATCTCCCCTCTGCTTCTCTTGTTCTGTCATCCTGTTCTTTCTGGGTAAGGATGCTGTCCACCATTTTGTAAAATGATTGACAGGCTTTGAGTGTCGGAGACTTCATGACCCAAGACGTATTCAGGTCTTGGTGGTTCCGTTTTAAGTTCACACAGAAGGTCCTGCACATTCTTAGGTCTATGGTTTCAGAAACTCTTTAACCTCAATTCGATATGTTTTCCAATGGGGACAGTCAAATAGGTTGTGGCATGTTGTGTTTTGGGGATCACTGCAATACAAACAACGTGCACCAGGTGCTCGATCCATGTTGAACTCAAAAACCGATTGTACCGTCATGAAATTTAAAATTGTTATCAGTTATATCAGTTGTATAAAAATGTGCAATGATATTGTATCGTATTTTATTTTATAAAAACATTTAATCCAATGAAAAGTAGATATTCTACAAAATAATCATTTTACAAATAATATTTTTACTTTATCCCCGTGGTTCTCAACCGGTGTGTCGCGAACTACCGTGGTGTGTGTCACCAAAATTTAATTAATTGAAATTGTAGCTTTTGATATAGTTACTGTATTATGATGAAATAATAAAAAAACACAGATTAGCAAGCAATTATGAAGATATTCTTATTGATTTGTATCTCATTTATTAAAAATATCATCAAATACAACGTTAATTTTAAAATTGTATACGTTTCAAAATGATTCATTTTGGATTTTTTTCAATTGTATTTCCTTTTTCAACATAATTCAACTTAAATGAAATTGCATAAATTAATCAGCATTTTCGATATTATAAATAACAAAAAACCAAAAAATAGCCTATATTAAAAGATATTGAAAGTAAATTACGACATAAGTTTGTCAACTATTAGACTACAATTCGAAGACCTATGTTTAGTTTGCCAATCACAAGTATCACAATAATTTCTATATAAACTAATATTGTTATTTATAATACTTATAATATACATAATATGCACTTAAAAATGTTTTCAATCTTTTTATTTAAAAGAATTTATAAAATAAATAGTGTTTAAAACAATTAAAAACAATTACATAATTTAAATATATTATATACCATATCCAAATAAACAAAATACATTTTACTCAATTTTCTTAATATTATGTAAAGAAACGACGTTAGATCATTATCGCTTCTAGGAAAAATGTGTGCTTGCAGACAGTCAAAAACCATATTATACGGCAAAAATGAAAAATAAATAAATTTTTATTCAAAAATTTTGACTGTATTGTTTGAAATAAAAATGTCACTTTGGAAAAAATCGATTTAAGTTAAATATGTCTCAAAAAGTAGAAAAGTGTAAAATATGCCCTAAAAACAAAAAGGACTCAAAATATGCATTTATATGCAAAATAAAATTTCAAAACTAGCTTTATGAAAGCATGAAACGTATTTATTTCGTATTCTGCTATTTTTGTGGCTATGCAAAACAAATATGCAAATGCTTCAAGTCCTCTGCCCTATTTATAACTTATAACAAATTTCATATCTATTGATAAAAATGATTATAAGACCATAGAGTTGGGTGACCATAAAAATAAAATAAAAATACGGGACACTTTAGTTACTTAACTAAAAAAAAAAGGAAATTCTAATTTTAACTAAATATATTAATATAAAAAAAAAACCGGATGGGCCTCGCTCTGCTGTACAGTTAGGGGTGGAGTGCACCTCGCTTATAGGATAGGTCATTATTATAATGGATTTGTTAAATTTGAATGCAATGATAGATATCATTGTATACGAATAACGATTCTGAACGGAGTTCATATGTTAGTCTAGAATATAATACAATGTTATTTATAAATATTATATAAGTATATTTTATTTTTAAACGAAAAAATTTAGAAAAACCGAAAATTTAAATTGTCTATAAATAAGTCAAAATATGTCAAAATACTTTGAAATTTTAACCATGTATAGAAAACGTCAATATAAAGATTTAATGATAATTTCAAGTTGTTGCGGTTTTTCGTTTTTGAGTTAGGGCATTTTAAAAAAACCGATATCATTTGTCAGTCTAGAACATTCTACATTATATTATATTTTACATGTAATTTTATGTCAATATTCGATGTTCAAACGCTTATAAAAAAAAATTGTGCCTATGGATTTTAATAATTTTTGAATGACATTAAGAACTACTTCTGTGGAATCTTCGATTAAATTTTCGAGTATTTTGTACGAGCCAATTTTTTTTTATCACCGATTATAAAAAAAAAAATGTAAAAAAATCGAATATTTTAAATGCCTATAAGTGACTTAAAAATCAATATAATATTTTGAAAAAAATATGACATAAAGGAAATACCAATCTTAACAGCTGGTAGAAATTTCAAAAATCTGCGACTTATACTTTTTGAATTATAAAAAATATTTAAAATCGTTTGAGAATAAATCGCTATTTTATGCAATTTCGTAAATATTTAAATTTCAAACAGTCATAAAATTTTTTCCTCTAATTCCGGTAGAAATTTTTTTAAAGATTTTTGAAGAGTAGCTTATAGATAACCTAGTGTTAAAATTTTGAACCTTAAGTATGAACAAAAAAAATTTTATGAATTTTTAGCTACAAAATAACTTGCAAATTATCGTGATTTTTACACATTTTATACAAATTTGAGAATTAAGGGCTTATAAAAAAAAATTGAGTGAACCGATCACCGATATTTTTTAGTTACGATAAGTTTAACTTATTATAAACCTAGTATAAAATTTTCAAGAGTTTTCGCTCAATCAATTAAATTTTATAGATGTTTAAAAACAAAAATTTAACAAAAATCGAAAATTTAAATTGTCTATAAATAAGTCAAAATATGTCAAAATACTTTGAAATCTTAACCATGTATAGAGAACGTCAATATAAAGATTTGGTGAAAATTTCTAGTTGTTGCGGTTTTTCATTTTTGAGTTAGAGCATTTTAAAAAAAACCGATATCTTTGTCAGTCTAGAATATTATACAGTATATTATATTTTACATGTAATTTTTTGTCAATATTCGCTGTTCAAACGCTTATAAAAAAAAATTGTGCCTATGGATTTTAATAATTTTTGAATGACTTTAAGAACTACTTCTGTGGAATCTTCTATTAAATTTTCAAGTATTTTGTACGAGCCAAATTTTTTTTATCACCGATTATAAAAAAAAAATGTAAAAAAATCGAATATTTTAAATGCCTATAAGTGGCTTAAAAATCAATATAATATTTTGAAAAAAATATGACATAAAGGAAATACCAATCTTAACAGCTGGTAGAAATTTCAAAAATCTGCGACTTATACTTTTTGAATTATAAAAAATATTTAAAATCGTTTGAGAATAAATCGCTATTTTATGCAATTTCGTAAATATTTAAATTTCAAACAGTCATAAAATTTTTTCCTCTAATTCCGGTAGAAATTTTTTTAAAGATTTTTGAAGAGTAGCTTATACATAACCTCGTGTTAAAATTTTGAACCTTAAGTATGAACAGAAAAAATTTTATGAATTTTTATCTACAAAATAACTTGCAAATTATCGTGATTTTTACATATTTCGTATAAATTGGAACTTTGAGCACTTATAAAAAAAAATTGTGACTTACGATTTTAGATTTTTTTTTATCAGTTAAGGAACAACTTATAAGAAACCTTGTATTAAATTTTCAAGATTTTCTAGGCAGCCAAAAAAATTTTATCGTTATTTAAAAAAAAAATACTTAAAAATATTGAAAATTTCAATTGTCTATAAATAGCTTCATATAAGTCAAAATACTTTGAAAATTTAATGGTGTATAGAGAACGCTAATCTAAACATTTGGTGAAAATTTCAAGTATTTACATAGATTAGTTTTTGAGTTATAGCAAAATAAAAAATTTGATTATGTCAAAAACTGGTTTTGCGTAAAAACTCCCGTTTTTCCCAAATTTTTTTATGGTTTTTCCCGTCGCATTTAAAAAATATTGGAAATTTTTTACTTTTGACCCCCCAAAGTACCAAATAGATTCACTTTCCTTTCAGAAAAGTTGCTACATAAGGCAATCGAAGCATTTTTACTGCCCCAAAACGTGTCGACAGACACAAAAAAAAAAAAAAAAAAAAAAAAAAAAAAAAAACACACATCATTGTAAAATCAATACATTCTTCACTCCGTTCAGAATCTAAAACAAATTAAATGTATGCTGTATAATAGTTTTTAAATACAAATGAAATATTAATAAGTATAATATGTACACAAAAGTCCAAAAAAATTATTTTGATGACGATGGCACGTACATTTCTTCTTTTGATGTTTTTGTGTACTTTTGTGCTGAACCGATTTCATCGAGTAACCTAGGTTCTTTTAATAGAATATTATAAAACTCATTACAAGATAAGTTTTTAAAATGTGTCTTTACAATCATAATTGATTTGATAGTTTCAACCAAAAATCGATTTTTTTCATCTGTCCACAACACATTAATGGTTGAAAAAATCCGTTCTACTGCAGCATTTGTACCAGGAATTGCCAAAGAATATTCTACAATTTTTGATATGTTAGTTGTATCAATGTTATGAGCTTTAGTGTATTCAAATATTTCACACCACTTTACTTCTACTTTAGCTGAATTTTTTTGCCATTCATGAATTCGTGATTTAAAAATTTGTTCTACATGACTGAACTCATCAAATAAATTATCTTCATCTAATTTTATGTTAGAATTATTTCGGTTGTTTTCCATAAGAAATTTAATACATTTTTGAACATTTTCCCAAGTAGGACAGTTTATTAGTTGGACCCAATGAAATATTTTCAACTGGTTAAAGTGGCAACCCCATTTTTCTACGTAAGATAAAAAAGTATTATAAAATAGATCAGTACTTTTTTTGAATGAGTTTTCATTATACATATTATTGTTTTTTAAATCATTTAAAAGCTATAAAATATTTGTTGTAAGAAAGTTTAGATTTTTTCTATTTTTTATTTTTCCAACTAAAATTTCTAATTCTTCTGCAACTTCACAGGCTGATATTTTATCTCCTTCTAGTATTTCTCCTTCTATTTGTATTTTAGTTACAGTATCACAGACAACCTTTAATTGGCTTTGCAAAAAATGAAACCACACTATAGACATAGGATCATTAAAAAACGATTTTAATATTGTAGGACACTTTTCCTGTTTCTCGAAGTATGATTTTAAGCCCGGGTAAATATCAATAATTCTTGTTATTGCAGGTAATAAGGATAACCAACGAGTTTTTACACTTCCAAGAATATTTTTATATTCAACATTAGCATATTCGCAAAACTCTTTCAAATGTTCTACTCGAACTGTATAGATATGAAAAAATTGAAAAATTTTGTTAACTATGATTTCTACATCAATAGGTAACACATCAGCACTTGATTGCATAGCGTTGTGCAAAATATGAGCAGCGCAACCTACTCCAAAAATATTCGTTTTTAAATTGTTATTTAAAATTGAAAAAACATTATATGATCCTTTTCTTAAAACACCTCCAAAGTTAGTATTGCAATTATCTCCAGAAAATGCAACAATTTTATCTGACAACTTATGCTTTTTTAAACTTTCAATTATATAAGTTGATAAAATATTTTGTAACGAGACAACACCATATCATGTTTCTATGAATAGTAAACGTACACTTATTCGCCCTCGCGGCGTCAAAACGACAGCGTAGCTAATTATTATCTTCGTTCGTCGACAATAGAGCGCGCGATTATAAAAATGTATTAGTGACCCGCATGCAACGTCCGTGATTCCAACAAAACGAACACCGACTTCTATTATGACCTGAGAGAACCGATACGCATAAAAGGGCATCAAAATTATTCATTAAGACACATTCCCCTTGTATCTATTGTACTAGATATCAAGTGTACGAATACGATTGATAACAATAAAAATCTCGTATTATACTGACGTACCCGTACATCTGATATTTTCCTCGTACAACGAACATCGGTAGACTCAGCGTACCATTAGTCATTCATCACAATCGAGGAACACAGGAGCTATTCACCATCAAAGGAGTGAGCCGTCGCCGTCCGAGCTTGAACGTGTCACCTACAGATCCCGTGATAAGAGCCGTCCCGATTGCAAACTGCTGCTGTGTGTGCCAGGTCTAATTGCCCGGTGCGTAACCAACTTATCCTCATACCCCGTGTGTCAGATCGTCTAGCGAGTCACTCGACGCTGCCAGAGACTACGTTAGTTATTTAGCGTGGCACACTTAGGTCAGCACGTTGACATCATTTGATAAATCTCCTAGTGCGACACCTGACACCACGGCGTCGTGAGTATTCCCCTGTATGTTATGTATGTGATGACCGTTTGTAAACTCATTAAAGAGTATTATTTATAAATTGTAAACCAAATCTAATATTGTAACATAATTTGTATTTGTATTGTGTATCCAATTAATAATTGTATTATAAAAATATTAAAATAAAAGTTAACAAAATTACAAATAAAGCAAAAGGACTTTATGTTTTGTTACAATTTGCTGTTTCTCCTTTTAAATTTGTTACTTCAAAAACTTTGATTTGTATTCCCGAATTTGGTTTGAAATAACGTATTAAAATTGATACGATTTTTAGGTTCTTATGGTTAGAAGTATCTATCATAATTTTAGCAAAATTTATATTTTCTATTTCCTTACAAATTTGTTGCATGGCGAAAGGAGCTAACACATTTAAAACAATCGATTCAGCCTTAGTTCTCACACAAGTACATTTTTTATTATACATTTGTTTTAAAAGAGATGATGTGCAGTCCATTGATCGAAATGAGTGATTGTGTACCACGGTATGAAATGCGAATATTCCTTCTTGTGCTGCAGTACGTCTACTTTCGTCAGTGGACCCACTCGGATCATTTAAAAAAAAAAAAGAAGTTACCTTTTCGTGTTTTGATGCAGCTGATAATGTCAGTAAATGTTTTTTTACTTTTGTAACATGCTGTGTTATGTCTGAACGTCCACCATGTTCTATAGAAAACACTGACTTACATATGGTACAAAATATTTTTCCTACTTCGTCAGAATCTTGTAAAAAAGGAAATTCTAATTTTAATTGTGGAGTAAAAACGCACCGTCTTTTGGGCATTTTGAAAAACAAATTATAAGGAATTATGGTACACTTAATTTTAAATAAGCTTAATAAATTACACGTCACTACGTCACTACGACTACGACTACACTGTGAATGTCATCGTGAATTCGACACTCCCGTATAAATATTAATAACAAATTATATTTATAATTTTACATAGATATTAGAAAATAAAAATAGACATTATATTTGACAACAAACTGGTTGTGGCGGATGGAACATTGTACTTATTTAGTAGACGATGTCACACATCAATATAATAATATTAATAACATTTTGTACGTTATCGTTATACCATTAGTATTTATAATCGTTGGTTTAATGTTGTCGATAATGATGTGACATTATTAGTTCTATATTTTCAACGCACAGCAATTATAATAATGTATTGTCAAGAGAAGAATCTAAAAATAATGTTGATAAGTATAGATTAGATGTTCTATTGAATATTGTGATACAAAACTATCGTAGAATAAAAAAATTATAAATTAACAATAAAGAGATTAACGGGATTAATACGGGACCTACTTGAAAATACGGGACAAAATGCGTCCCGTATAACTTTTGTCGGGACAACGGGACACAAAGTGGAAAAACGGGACAATCCCGTAAAATACGGGACATATGGTCACCCTAATATAGAGTATGATTTTGGACAAAGAGACCAATAAGTTGAAGGAATGAGGAGACCACTGACAATAGATGGTGATGTGATAGGTGAAGTTGAGAGCTTTAAATATAGGATCTTTTGTTCAAAAGGACGGGGGCTTTGATATGGATGTAAAACATAGGATTAAGTGCGGGTGGATGAAATGGAGAGACCATTTCAAAGGAAGACCAAGAGGAAGACCAAAAAAGAGATGGTTGGAGACTTTGGAGAATGACATGAGGGCTGTCGTTGTGTGCAGAGGAGATGTGATTGACCAAGTGAAATGGAGGTGTAGGACAAGGGTGACCGACCCCAATAGTCCGGTCAAAATAGACAAAAAAAACATGTAAACTTCGGAATAATTCGCATAGAGCTGAAAATTGGTACACACCTTAAGTACCTCATCTAAAATAAAATCTCAAAAGTCCCCATCGATCCTATTGCTGCTAATTTTTTTATTCAAGGTCAAAGGTCACAAAAATTGGTTTTTTCATTTATCTCTTAAAATTTAAGTATTTTCGTAAAAATAGCTTTGACAAAATTTGTAGATCAAGTAATTGTCTAAAAAAATTGTCCTTACACTTTTTTACCTAAAAGTAATAATTCATGAGTTATCTTTTGGTCTACGCTTAGTCGGGGGGGGTCGCGGCGCGCGAGGTGACTCTTGTCCGCGATCAGTTACTCAGAAATTCAGCACACAATAAAATACGCACCCAATATATTACGATTTCAAAAACTATGAATACTCGTACTTGATATATATATATATAATAATAGTAATCGTTTGTGTTACTCACACATGAAAATACAAATAATATGATTCTCAATATAACAGTTTATACTAAAGTGCTGTACCGATATCCGTATTATATTAAATAGTTAAAAATAAAAATAAACACCACAATCACGTCTAATGCATCGTACAGTATTAAGTACATATCTATATTCTATATAGTATCTTATCGTTACCACCAATTATCCATACAAACGGCGGCGTACGGCATATGCGTCTACCTATAGATTAATATTATATATATAATAGTTATCGTGTATAATTCTCGTTCGCTTGTTTGGACATCGACAACAACGTACTCATTACTGTTATCATATATATACTAATCTATGACTGTTATGCAGTTTGTCGTGGATATTCAGTAGTGATAATAGTACACGTTTATTATATTTTTTTTTGGCGGATTGAGTGTGACTAGGTAGTTTATAAAAATGTCGCAAGTTTGTTTTATTTGTAATAAACATTTAAATGAAGCTGAAATAGTTATTGTTGAACGTGGAATTCAAACTTTGATTGATTTAAGTGTTGAAAGAAATGACGGACATTTTGAATATTTAAAAGACAAGCAATCTGTGGCAATCCATGTGCGGTGTCGTAAAATGTACACTCGTAAAAGCAGTATTGCTACAGCTAAAAGGCAAAGAGAGACAGAAGCTAATACATCTACGAACAGTCCACCTCATATTAGAATGCGATCAGGTGTTCTATGTTTATTATATAATGAGTTATGTTGAAAAAACAACGAGGTGAGCGGCGCTCACTCAATACCAATGGTGGGACGCTGCATGGCGATACCAACGACGGGCTAATCAAATATAATATAAATTTAAACGTTCGAAATACATTTAAATGGTTCACATTTAATAAGAATTTTAATTTTGTATAGCAGAGCATTGAAGACAAAACAGTTAATATTCTTATAGGTACCATCAGTGGCGTACATGATAAAGTATATTACGATAAAAATAGCACGCCAAGAACAACAAAGAAATTATTAATTTACTAAAATTAGTAAAATTTACGATTTATTATTTTTCCAGTATGGATGAACCCAATACTGTATTTTATTATAATTATTATTTGCGTTATTAATTAATAACGATTAAATTCACTAATGCCATAACACTTTCGTCGTCCAATGAATAAGAAGACATATTAACTACTAGTACTACTATTTACTAGACCCGTAGGTAGACGTTGTATTACACCGTACGTCATTTTGTTACGCGTTTGTTACATCACTTGTCACACGTCATGCAATTGTCGTAAATGTATTATTTATTTTTCGCACACGATTCGGCAGCCACTCTTACACCAAAACGTGCACAGTGAATTGAGTCCCGCGACAGTACTGCAGTTTAACTCATTAGTAAATATTTATACAATTTTTATCAGCACTTTTTAGCAAATCTACCGTTTTTTTTTCTTTATTTAAGAACTTTTGTTAAAAACAATTTAGCTCACCAATTACAGTATATGTATGAAATATTTATAATACAAATTTAAAAATACAATAAGTTATAAAATAATGATATAATACGACAATTAAAAGTATTGTAATATAGTTATGAAGTAATAGATAATGGACTATGGAATGAGTTGTTTATTTAGAACAGCTGTAAGAAGCGTGATTAGAGGATTAATTAATGAGGAAAGTACAGAGATAAATTTACGTACGTAACCCCCCTATTGGAATAATATATTTTTTTTTTTTGCCAATATTTAGCATTTAATTAGTATATATTTGCATGCCAACTTTTGTAATTTGCATGATTTTTATTTAGGCATGGTTTCAAAAAAAAGGTGGAGGGGATGGAGACACGTGTCTCCAGCCCCCCCACCTACCATAAATAATAAATTTAAATGTTTTTTCTATGCCAATATTTAGCATGTAATTAGCATGTATTTGCATGGCCGGTCCCAAATCTCTAGTGTTATCCGTTGGTTTGCAAAATCAATTAAACCGATTTGCACGTGTGTCCCCTCCCCCGATACGAAATATTTCGAATTCTAAAATTTTCTTCGTGCCATCATTTAGCATGTCATTAGCATGTATTTGCATGGCCAAATGAGCTGTATAACAATAAAAACGAACTGTCACCGATCAATTATGTTATGTAAGTATGTAATGCAGTACATGATTTTAAATGAGCTTGATTGGTTAAGGTCTGGAAAAATACATTTACAAGAATTTTGTCATTTAAACAATGGACAACATGATTTGTTCACTCTAAGAATTATAAAAATATAACTATTATAACTATATAATTTGAAATTAGTTAAATTTTTAACTGTCACAAGAAAAATGCAATTCTTAACTCGTAAAAATATGTATCTAATTTTTGGAAATATTCATCAACCAAGCGCGGCTCTAAGGGGGGGGGGGGCACTGGGGCCATGGCCCCCCAGCTTTTTTTCAAAAATTTTAATTTTTCACATATTTGTCCTTGTGAACTGTTAAATCCTGATTTTAATTATCTACCTAGCTAACAATTTTATTTGACGGCCTAAAAAAACCATATGACATTAATATGAGGTGTGTATCATAATATAGGAACGTAGTCGGACTTTGTATTCATTTGGAGAAACAACTATTATCAGTTATCACTTACAGGTTCCAGGTTAGAATATTCTCTAACTCTAGTCCCCTCTAAGTCCCCTTTGAAATTTAGCGATGGCTGACAAAAATGCCCCCCCCCCCCCTTTGTAAGTCTCTAAAGCCGCGCCTGTCATCAAAGTTTTTAAAATAAATATAAAATAGAATAAAAAATATATTCAAGAAACCGAATTGTAAACAAAAAATAATATAAAAATAACGTTCAAGATGTAATATTTATATGTATTGATATAATAGATTACAGAATAGAATCTTTTCTATAATTAATGATATAACTTAACTTTATTTGGTCCGGTATACAGGGCCGTATTTACAATTTTTGCGCCTTGGGCAATCATATTTTTACGCCCCCCCCGTCCTCACTCTACTTAAAAATAGATGCACCTTTTTGATTTCCCTTAAAAAATTTTAGTTATGATTCTTTATTCACTTTAATTTGTCATGTTTTAATTACTACGGCCGTTCCCCTAAATAGATCAATATTTGGCCGCCCGGAGAAAATGTCCCCATTGCCCCCCTCCCACTCTAAATACGGCCCTGGGTATTAGATTTCTAGTTATACAAGAAGTTGTGTGATGGCCATGCGCTGAATAGATGTGAAGAATTGAGAGCTTTTGTATCTTAACTATTGCGTACACATGTTGTATGAATACAATACATACTACGGCCTTAGAATCAGTGCCGCAACTAATTATTCGAGGCCCGTGTGCAAATCATAATCTTCGGACCCGTCATCGTTATACATTTTTCAACATTTGACCTTTTCAGGCCCCATAATATAGTTTGAGACCTGGAGCCTGTGTGCAATGCACACTCTGCACACTCAGTTTTTGCGGCACTGCTTAGAATCTTCTAAGACCGCGCATATAACCAATGATTATAATCATGGATATAGATATCAAATCTTGATATCTATCACCATAATTGTAATAAATTTTATATTTAACCAATGATAAAACCACAGATTTGAAAGAAAGTAATTTTATTTGATCTGTGATACAACCTTGTCGCTGTTATCTATTCACTTATTTGTCGTATTGCATATCATCTGTTATCAGTGATTATTTGCATGATAAATGTTATATTATGGTCGCGATAAGTTGGTGTTAAAAAATGAACGAATAATAAAATTGTACAATTGCTGTTATTGTTTATTGGTGCAGTAGTTTGTGCTCTTAACTACGTAGTTTTAGCAGTATTATGTCAATAAGATTTTAAAGATATTCCTAGTATTGTCTCGGTTATTATGTTTGTTTTGTAATGAAGTATTATTATTCAGTAAGTAATACTTCTATACTTACCTACCTTTTTATTTTTATTTTTTTGTTTTTTTAAGTTTTTACTCATTGTGTAGATTAAAATCAACTATGGGATAAACATTTAAATGTGAATTTTTAATTTGTTCATCACGAACAATTACCTATAAAATGGAAAAGTTTGCTGTTGATTTGGATAAAGTACTCGATGAGTTTGAGTTCAATGAAGGTGATTTTCTATTTATGTTATGGGTTTTCTGTTTATTTTGATCATTCCTAAACAATTTAATGTTTATTTTCATGTAGAAAGGGAGCAACTCCAAGCATCCATCTCTACTGGACGATCTAATACTGTATCAGAAGCACAAGTAAATACCTAACTAATTTAATAATTTCAAACATTGATTTATAATTTAATATTTTAGTCACAAGTTCCCATTTCCGGAAAAATGTTACCAGCTGCTAGTTATCGTCGTCCTGCATTTGAACCCATCAATTTAGCTGACGCTGATTTTGGTATAGAGCCAACTACTTCGTCAGCTAATTCTGATTTTTTACAAAATGGGTTTATTAAATCTATCGAACCAGAAGAAGTTGCACCACTCTTGGATATTGATTTTACTTCAAATGAAAATACTGTTAATAATATTTTAGACATAATTGATGAATACCAATATAAACCATTTAATTCAAATGTGCCATCAGACCCTTATGATGATGAAGACATTTTAAAAGACTTAAGACCAGATTTATTAGAATCATATGATTCAGCCAAAGAAAGTGACAAAAACCATTCAAATGATAATGTTCAAAGGTTACCAGATGTTGCATCTTGTCCTGTATTGATTACCTCACCTGATTCATCAAAAGATGATTGTACAATATCTAGTGAATTACAGTCATTAAATACATCAGAAATTAATGATTTAGATAGCACGAATGCTGATTGTTCAGATGTTGAACTTTATAAATGTCTTAGAGAATATGAAGAACGAGAAGACTTATTGTCAGTGAATTATAATGATAGTAGTTCAGCTGATGTTATGACACCTCACTCTGAATTTTCTGATGAATTAATTGCTGAAAAACCATTAATATGTGATGATAGCGTATCAGAAACAAAAGATACATTATCATCTGAAACATCCAATGATTTGGCATCAATTAATGATCATGATGAACCTCAAGAAAATATAAATGAACAATTACCATTGACTGATGAAGAAAAAGTAATACTTGAAGAAATCCTTGAGGATTCATCAAATTTAAATATTAGTTTTGAAGAAAATAAAATGTATGAACAATTAGAAAATGAGTTGGAAAAAAAGAAAGAAAATATTGTTGAAGAGTGTGAAGTTACAATAAATAAATCTCAAAATGATTTACATGCGTACAGTGACATTCCAGATTTACCCATTGTTCCTAATTCAACTTTAGAATTAGAATCTCAATGTGATGAACCAATTCAAACTGTTAACCATTTAACAGAAGAATTGCTAGAAATAAACTCTAATAATGAAGTTATTATAGAAAATAATGAAAATTTGTCAGAACCATTAGTTGAAACTATTTTGCCTCTAGAAAAAGAACCAACAGACTCATTGTGCAGTATTGAATCAACTGAAACTATATTATTAAAAGATGATAACCAATTGAGTAACAATACTATCAGTGACTCATTAGATTCCCAAAGTACTTGTTCCCTGCCATCTGAAGTGATTCATAATACAGTAGAACATTTAGAGGAAAGTCGTATACAACGACCTAGTACCCTTGATTTAAATGGAACAACAAATTGTGAAACTGAATTAACATCTACTTTAAGTACAGGTATAATAATTATAAATAATGTAAGATTTTATTTAAATATATAATTCTTTAAATATTAGACTCAGATTGTGTATTATCACTGATTGAACGTCGACTTGGCAAACTACAACCGTATTGGGTACCAGATGAAGCAGCGAAAAGCTGTATGCGATGTCAATTAAAGTTTACTGTTGTTAAACGTAGACATCATTGTAGAGCTTGTGGAGAAGTATTTTCATAATAACTTAAAAATTCAGAATATGATTTAATCAACTATTATTTTAGGTTTTATGTTCAAAATGTTGTAATTTACGAGCTCGTCTGTCATATATGAACAATAATGAGGGACGAGTATGCCAGCAATGTTTTAATACACTTGCTAGAGGTAAAGTATTTTTATAAAATACATTTTAGAAAAATGTATCTGAAATATATTTTTTTCTAGCATCTGAAGTAGAACAAAAAGTGGCCACAATTAAACATCCAAATCCAAATAACCCTATGGAGTATTGTTCTACAGTTCCACCATTACAACAAGTAGTTGATTCAAAAAATCAACCTGTGCCATCCGTTTTAGTTCCTGTAAGCGTACTCAAAAGAGAAGGTATATTTCAATGCACTCTTAATTCAAATTTATTTTTGTGTAAATTGTTTACAATGTTTACTATAGTTTTAACTCAGACATTATAAATAAATATATATTTTAAATGAAATCTGTTTGCTTTCTAATTATTTTATTTTACTATATTGTTTGTTAACAGAAATTAGATAAATGGGATAGTTAATTTTAGTAATTCATAACTAACTTAAATATTGATTTTAGGACGTGTGAAATCAGATATCCCTAAACAAGTAATGTTTAGCGATGGTATTCGACCTGGAGGAGATTTAACTGAACTGGATGGGTCATCTGAAAGGATTTTACCAATACGACGACAATCTCGATCTTTAAAGAAGCTGAGTCCTACTGTAAACAGTAAGTCTGACTAAATCGTATTAAATATATTACTTTGAAAAAATAAAAATAAAAAATAAAAATAATGCATTTTATTTAGTTTAAATTAATTTGCACAATTTCATACTTCTTAAAAATATTGCATAATTTAATTTTGCTGTCTTTGTTGTTATATTTTCTTTTATAATATACTTCATTTTCAGCAAAACATATATTTTGCTTTTTTTTAAAAATTAAAATTATAAAAATATTTATAAAAAAAAGAGCTCATTCAAATTGAAAATATTAATTAATTATTATTATTTTATACATTATTATTGATTATAGTAAAACTTAAGCAATACATATAAATGATTTTTGATATAATGAATATTAAATAGTTTAAACTAATTAAAAATTTGAGATATATATATATGTTAATTAAAAGAGACATATAATTAAAAATACTTTAAATTACCCGAGTAAACATATTATTTTAAGTTATATAATTTTGTAAAAAATATTTTTAACTTTTTTTTTTTTTGAATAGCAATTATTAACTGTTACTGATGATAATTAAATTTTATGGAAACTATCTAGATTGATTAGTTCCCGATTAATTTTTATTTTATTCTTAAGCTGATCACTAATTTTATCTAAAGTTTATCTGTGCTATAATTATTTATCTAGTGGAACATAAATTCTGAAGAGTATGATAATATAATGACATACTAATATAAAAATATGTATTTATTAAGAAATAATAATAATCAAAAATTTATTTTTTCAGGTGTTATATCTGCTAATAGGAGGCCACTAAATTCTCAAACACAAAGTTACATACCTAATATTGGTTTACCACCAGCAGCTAAGAAAGATCAAGGTGAACTGATATTTGATGATACTGAACGCCCAATAGCCTTAAATGATCCTGAAACTATGTTTGCTATAAATCCCAATTTATTTCTATATGTTAAGAAAGTATATTGTAAGTATAATTTTCTTTTAAATTTGTTTATGGTCAAATGTATAATATTATATTGTGCTTCTATTAGTGGATTGTTGTGTAAAACGTGAAACTTGGTGTATGAGTACTGAAGGCCTTGCGTGCGTTAGTCAAGATGAAGTAGTAATTTTATTGGAAACACTTCCAAACGAAAAACATCCACCCCGCGATATATTTTTATTCATAAATAACCTATATAAAAATGCCTCAATAGGTTTGTATTAAATTTATATAGGATTATTATAACAAAACTTCATTATTCAATAAGAAATATACACATTCATTTAGGTGTGACAGTAAGTGATATGTCGTTCACGGCGCCAGTTAATTCTACTTTATTGGATTCCAATAACCATGGAGGATTTTTATTTGTAAGACAAACATATCAGTGTATGCAAAAATTACATTTACCATCACCCCCATACTTGTTTGCTTTACTTGTGCATCAGTAAGTTATTTTAAATTTATTGTTAGATATTGTATTCAAATTACTTTCAGAAATTATTAAGTCTTCAAACCATACATAATTTTTTTTCAGATATGAAACTCCTTGGGCCAAAATGTTCCAATTCGTTTAATGTTACGACTAGGAGCAGAATATCGATATTATCCTTGTATGTTAGTGTCTATTAGAAATCGATCATCTTTATACACAGAAATTGGTCAGACAGTCATTAAACTTTTAGTAGTATGTTATTTATGTATTTTTCTCTCATTAGTTTTTATGAATTTATATAAGTTCAGATAAAGTATAAAAATTGATAAGAATAGAAGTAAAATTATTCAAATTTATTTTTAAAAGGATTTTAGACAATATTCATATGGCCTACCAACTGTTAAAGGCTGCTATATACATATGGATGAAAAAAAAATCATGGTGCTATTACCTCGGAACAGATATGATCAAGTATAAGTTTAAGAACTTATTTCATATTATTGTTGTATAATTATTAAAATATATAAATTTTTTTAGGTTTCAAGATTAGTATTGGCATCCAACCGAGGTCTATTAGCATTTGGTGCTAATTTCAGTGCGATTGCTGACTCACATTTAGTATGCGTTCAGTCAACCAAAGATGATGGAAATTACAACACTCAAGCCATTAATATACATAACAAGCCCCGGCAGAGTAAGTTAGTTTTATTTTTTTAATTTGATATATTATATTGACAATATTGTATGTGTTAGTTACGGGTGCAAGTTTTATTGCCCTTAATGGAGATGTTGAAGATGAGGCTGGTACAAGATGGCGTATAGTAGAAGACGGAGTTATGGTTGAAATGTCATCACAAAAAATGGTATTATTGCGTGATGCTCTTCGTACGATGAAAGATTTTGAATTATTATGTGGAACTAATGATGAGCAAACAGTGATATTCCATTGGACAGAAGATGATGTTAATTTTAACATCGGGTAAGAATAATATATAATTTTACTTCTTTTATAGAATTGTTAAACATTTTTTTTTCTTTTTTAGAGTTAAAAGCTGTATTGATGGCAAGCCATTAGATGGTGTATACTCTATTAGAGTGCATAACGGAATTGACTATTCAGGGAAAAGACGTTTTATACGATGGACAGAAGTTTTTGTTATACAAGTATGTTAATCTATACTCTGTCCAGCAGGAGAACGTGCCACGGCATGACCAAAATTAGTTCTTGTGCATTCCCAAACCGCGTTCAGCCATAGATTTCCTCACTGAGACTGTTTTGTTAACAATAAAAATTTATTATTGACATGATAATATAATAATTTTGGTGTGTATACGTGTATCCTACATGGGTGGCAATAATTTATGGGTGGTTTACCAACTACTGCCATATTATCGATTGGTTGTCTTAAATGATTGGGTAGCTTAGAAGAAAATGAGAATTCAGCAATAGCTCAATCATTATTCTATATGCGCAGATTTGGCACATTCTGTCACTAGACAGGCTATAAATATGTTAGATATTAGTTTTAAAAATAACCAAACAGATTGTTCCTGTTATTTGCTTTATATGCTCCTAACTAAAGTTTTTTATCTAAAAAATATTCAAATAAATTGAAGTTTCGCCACCGTGTTTAATTTCTGATTTCTTATTTTTCAATTTTATTAAATTTTTTGTAAGTTTAATGGAAATACTTTTACGAATTAATAATATCATCATTATTACATAATATAATGTTATTATCAGATAGATTTTATATATTTGTGATTTTACATTAATGTATATTATAATTTTTTTAAATTTCTCATACTTTATGATTTTGATTTCATAACTAACTAATTTTTTAAAAATTGTATCACTTATTTGTAAGGTACTGAACCAATAATAATTGCTATACATTTATTTCATTTTTATTAATTTAGTGTGAAGAAACATCAGACCGCGTTGATGAACCATTGGATACTAGTAGAACTGCTGAATCTATATCCAAGGCAACATGTACTGCTTTAGTACCACTTTTAGATTTATTATCTGCAGCTTCATTGACTCCACTTGCTTTACGTATTATTATTAATCCAGATTCGGTAATTTATTTTTATTTTGAATTTTAATTTTGTTCTAACAGTTAAGTATTATAGGTTGGATATGAAGCTGGAAGTGGAGAAAGTAAACTTCCTCCAATATATATGCAAAGTTTGGATGAACATCTAGTTCCAGTAGTGAATGCAATAGCAATTAAAGCACAGCAGTCATCAGTAATTTTGGAATTGGTGTTTAGAGTTATGGAACATTAAACAAGATGTTTATTCCATAGTGTAATCATATTTTACCCTTTTAAATATGTATTATTCTTTGTTAAATTAAACTATATTATTATTTTTTTCTTGACCATGTTTATCTATCATATATCCAAACACATAATTATATATAAATATATATTTTTTATTTTGTTTTATTATCATTTATATTTATGTTTATAAAGTCTCACAAGAAATTTTAAAATGCAAAAATAATCGTATTTTACTAATACCATCTAAAATAATACATTTTAATATTATTAAATTGTTAAATGAATTTCTTGTAGAGTTACTTGATTTTGTTGTGATGTGTACTTAAAACATGTTATCTTATGTTATGGTTATATATTATTAAACTCATATTTTAATGCATAAAAGTATTTAATTAAAAATGTTAACTGTTATCCAAATTTATTTAAAGATAAAAAAAAAAAATATCATTCCTGCATCTTAATAGGTTATTAATTTAAAAATGTTTCTATAAATAATGTTTTACATAAAACATTATAATATATACCTGATATTTATAAGTAATAGAGTTCTCATTTTAATGTTACTATATTATTGGATCAAAATTACACAGATAGTATTTTGATCTGATAAACCAATAATTGAAGTTGAATTAATATAGGAATGATATAAAGTTCATAAATCCATCCTAAAAGATAATCAAAGAGAATATATTAGGTATAGTTTCGATATTACCGAATATGATACCTGTCCTCTTCTCTTCTTCTTCTTCTTCTACTTCGCCTTCCTCCCAACTATTTGGGGTCGGCCACCCTTGTCCTACACCTCCACTTTACTCGGTCAATCACATCTCCTCTGCACACACCGACAGCCCTCATGTCATTCTCCAAAGTCTCCAACCATCTTTTTTTTGGTCTTCCTCTTCCTCTTTTCCCTTCAACGTCCATCTTCATAACCACTCTTACTGCATTCGTTTCCTTTCGCCTCATCACATGCCCAAACCATCGCAGCCTATTTTCTCTCATCTTGTCCACAATTGGCGCTACACCAACACTACCTCTCACGTATTCATTCCTTATTCTATCTTCTCTTGTCACTCCACTCAACCATCTAAGCATTCTCATTTCCGCGACACTCATACTTTGTTCTAATTCTCTTATCGCATAACACGCCCGATGCTTCTCTCCATTTCATCCACCCGCACTTAATCCTATGTTTTACATTAATGTCAAAATACCGAATATGTGGTACCGAATATGATACCTGTATAACCAGTAATCAGACACACCACACACTAATACATTATAGAGTATAGACAGTCTGACAGTACTACACAGTAGACATAATATTTTAGTTATTGCCAATTGGGTTTTTGGACTTCACAGATGTTTAGTTTTATACGTTTTATACTGTCATGTCATGCTCTTACTCTCTTTCTTACGTTGTTGTTGTTTAGTTGTTCATAATAGTTTTATTTCTACATATTTCCACAATGCATAAATTTTTTATAAAAGTAAATGGAAGTAGGTGATTGTCACTCATTGACACTTTTTGAGTTGTGAAACATTAATTTTCATATGTTCCTCAATTTAAATCAAGTACATGTTAACACCCCTAAAATAGAATTTGCCGCTTTAATTTCCGTTTGTTCATAAGCAACCATGCGCTTGCATACTCCTCTGGGGCAGAAGATTTTTTCAGAGCACATAATATGGACAGTTTCGAAAACCAACACTTTTGGGAAAAATTAACAAAAATTTTAATTTTGTTCACAGTAATGAATTCATATATTAATTATACATATTTTTATTTAATTTATATTATGTATTGTTTGTTGAAAAAGACTATAAGCATTGGTAATAGTTTATATTTTTTATTTAGATTTGACTGATTTGAGACTGTGTGTAGTACAAATATTTGGTTATTTTAGGGACTGCTGGTAATATACCCCATAATGCAGGCTGTCTGCCGTGTTATATTGCCAAACGAATATTGTCGTGTACACGAAGCAAACAAATTATTGTTATTTAGTAACTAATCTTGCAAATAACAAATATTGCGATAATAATGACGCGCGAGATTATTGATGTGCTGTGAAATGAATCAAGACGTTATTTCCGCGATATTATTACCGCGACAACGTTGTCGCGATAATTTGACGGTACCTACATCATACATTTTGATACAATCATCATTTAGATATTCAAAATTGGAAGTAAATGGCTATATTTTTGACTTAAAAAAATAATTTTAAATGGAACTTTTTTTACAAAATATTTATAATTATTTTTTAGTTATTAGGACTTGCAATTTACATGTATTAAAGAAAAAGAAAAATAGTAAATGGTGAATACTCGTAAATTAAGATATACATAAATAGTTTATACATATAAATAAATACAAATAAAATAATACTCCAGACTAATAATTTATTTATTTATTTATATATTAATTAACAAGTATTAACCATTTACTATTTATACTATTATTTTTTTTATTATTTTATTAAAATGTAAATATTTGGATTTTCAATATATTTTAGATTCTGAACGGAGTGAAGAATGTATTGATTTTACAATGATGTGTGTTTTTTTTTTTTTTTTTTTTGTGTCTGTCGACACGATTTGGGGCAGTAAAAATGCTTCGATTGTCTTATGTAGCAACTTTTTGAAAGAAAAGTGAATCTATTTGGTACTTTGGGGGGTCAAAAGTAAAAAATTTCCAATATTTTTTAAATGCGACGGGAAAAACCATAAAAAAAATTTGAGAAAAACGGGAGTTTTTACGCAAAACCAGTTTTCGACATAATCAAATTTTTTATTTGGCTATAACTCAAAAACTAATCGATGTAAATACTTGAAATTTTCACCAAATGTTTAGATTAGCGTTCTCTATACATCATTATATTTTCAAAGTATTTTGACTTTTATTGAGCTATTTATAGACAATTGAAATTTTAAATTTTTTTAAGTATTTTTTTTTTAAATAACGATAAAATTTTTTTGGCTGCCCAGAAAATCTTGAAAATTTAATACAAGGTTTCTTATAAGTTGTTCCTTAACTGATAAAAAAAAATCTAAAATCGTAAGTCACAATTTTTTTTTATAAGTGCTCAAAGTTCCAATTTATACGAAATATGTAAAAATCATGATAATTTGCAAGTTATTTTGTAGATAAAAATTCATAAAATTTTTTTTGCTCATACTTAAGGTTCAAAATTTTAACACTAGGTTATCTATGAGCTACTCTACAAAAATCTTTAAAAAAATTTCTAACGGACTTAGAGGAAAAAATTTTATGACTGTTTGAAATTTAAATATTTACGAAATTGCATAAAATAGCGATTTATTCTCAAACGATTTTTAATATTTGTTATAATTCAAAAAGTCTAAATCGCAGATTTTTGAAATTTCTACCATCTGTTAAGATTGGTATTTCCTTTATGTCATATTTTTTTCAAAATATAATATTGATTTTTAAGCCACTTATAGGCATTTAAAATATTCGATTTTTTTACATTTTATTTTTATAATCGGTGATAAAAAAAATTTGGCTACTACAAAATACTTGAAAATTTAATCGAAGGTTCCACAGAAGTAGTTTTTAATGTCATTCAAAAATTATTAAAATCCATAGGCACAATTTTTTTTATAAGCGTTTGAACATCGAATATTGACATAAAATTACATGTAAAATATAATAAAATGTATACATTCTATAGAATGTTCTAGACCGACAAACTATATCGCTGTATGCAACTGCCAACCCATCCTAATTGAAAAAAATATTTATCGTTTCAAAATAAAATATACTTTTTACAATGTTTATAAATAACAATGTATTATATCCTAGACAAACATATGAACTCCGTTCAGAATCGTTATTCGTATACAATGATATCTATCATTGCATTCAAATTTAACAAATCCATTATAATAATGACCTATCCTATAAGCGAGGTGCACTCCACCCCTAACTGTACAGCAGAGCGAGGCCCATCCGGTTCTTTTTTTATGTTTAAATTAAACATAATAAACATGGAGCTTTAGCGGATTTAATCATTCAATCACTTATTGGTTTATAAGTGTAATTATTGAATAGTACCTGATAGAACTGACATTTGACACAGTTGACAGTCAAGAACACAGTCACTAAATGGTTAACATAAGTTGATCCTGACATTTGCTATATTATTATATTTTAATATTTTATTATTATTAATATTAGATGCCTTAAACAAAAAAAAAAAACACGAAAACAAAGTGGTTCTTAGAAATTAAAATAGATTTTGTATAGAAAAGATAAAAAACTCACAATTGTAGGTATCTGGAATTGTATGAAATTTGAATTTATTTTTAAAATTAAGACAAGAAACATTTAAATTTCGATTATTGCTATTAAATTGTATATTCAATTCCAAGTTAGACATTTGTACCGTATTAGACATAGGTATATTAATACATTTTGTGTATTGTAATATTGTGGATGCTGCTTCCAAGACTTATGGATACATGGTTTAATCGCTATAATACACAAAATCACTCAACAGTCAGCACGTATCGAATTAAGAAAAGCTCGAAGTTTTAGCTCAAGGACCATTTCAATTTGACAATTTTTTTTTTTTAAGTTTAGTTTACGTTTAGTTTTCAAGAAATTGAAGCAAGTTTAATTTCACAACCAAGATACTGGCATTGCGGGGAAAATTATGAAATATTATTTCTCATAAATTATAATTAGGACAGAGGGACCTAACTTAGGACCTAACTTGAAGCATTTTCATATTTGTATTACACAGTCACAAAAATAGCAGAATACGAAACAAAAGCTAGTTTTGAAATTTTATTTTGCATATAAATGCATATTTTGAGTCCTTTTTGTTTTTTGGATATATTTTACACTTTTATACGTTATTTTATACTTCTTGAGACGTATAAAATTTAAATCGATTTTTTACAAAGTGACATTTTTATTTCACACAATAATCAAAATTTTTGGATAAAAATTTATTTATTATTAATTTTTGTCGTATAATATGATTTTTGGCTGTCCGCGGGTACGGAAGCAAGACGTTAACGACCGTAGAACAGGACTCGTTGGGCAGCGAGCCCGAGTCCCGCCGTGCGGGATCATTGCGCCCGCCCGGTCAGTCGTCTCGGGTGTCTCTGAGGACCTAAGGGTACAGTACCGCTTAGGGCGAGCTCAAACCACTACTCAAAGAGTATAACCCAGGTAACCCGCCATTACCGCCCGCGGCTGGCCGAAACCTAATACGTGGCTACTTGCCTTCGGGCTGACTAAGTTACAGGCGACGACTCAGGGGTCCCGGGAAGCCGCACGTACCTTAGTTCGGTGGCACCGAGTAGCCTCGCATCGGGTCAGTCTGACTTTAGCTAGTTGGGCGCTCGGTCAATTATCGGCGTCCGACACGCAGAAGCCAGAGCATTCTGTCGGGCGTCAAGTTAAGCGGAGGAAGGGAGCCCTAGACCATCAACCGCGAATCAGTTTGCTGGAAAACTGAAACCGGGCCGGGCACCAGACAATAGGTGCCCTCCGGCAGCTTACGACTGCCGGCCCTGTAACGAACGACTGACCATGGTTCGACACTCCGGGGAGGGCGCAAGGAATGTGCATTCGTCACTCAACGCATGTAGTTGTCTCGGAATCCGAAACCGAAGCGGAACAAGGTACCATTGGGCAGACTGATGTTGCGCACTCGGAGCGGTCGCCAACACGTAGCCCGACGCCACGCGCGGTCGAATACGGCGGTGGTTGCTATTAGAGCGGGATAATACCATCCAATCAATCCCAAGCTCGATGATAGCCACGTGCAATTGTTCGGCTGGACTGGGGCTGAACAATGATAGAAGCACTTACCAGAGAAACCTGTGTGACGCCAACCAGTTTAACCGGATACCGCTCGACGGACGATATCGTCTCGGGAAGCTCCGAGAGGCTGTCGCTTGTGACCTCGTGCGCTCAACCGACGGATACAAACCTTGGGGTGAAACGGGGTGTGAGCGATAACACAAGTTGTCGCACGGTCCGGTGGGTGCTGGCGCTCTAGAAAAACCGATACACGAAACCCATGCCACGGGATCTCGGAAATGCCTTACTTTCCTTAACCGGACGGTGCTCCAAGGCTTGGGCGCGTCCCGCTCTTAGAATCATGCCGCGCGCCATGAGGTCGGACTCGTGGTGGCATCGGTTTCGCTGGAGCCAAAAATCTGGCGACCGACCAGAGTCCAGTCACGTCTTGGTGGTAAAAGTGGTGAACACCCGATCGCGCCTAGCGTCGATAGTAATACGGGCGGAGTGCTCTCTCTTTACGGGGAAAGATGCAGCCTCTTTTGGCGCGAACTTATGTCCGCGAGCACACATTTTTCCTAGAAGCGATAATGATCTTACGTCGTTTCTATACAGAAATTTAGAAAATTAAGTAAAATATGTTTTGTTTATTTGGCTATGGTATATAATATATTTAAATTATGTAATTATTTTTATTTGTTTTAAACGCTGTTTATTTTATTAATACTTTTAAATAAAAAGGTTAAACAATTTTTTAAGTGCATAACTACTTGCATATTTTGAGTTTTTTCAGAGCTACAAGTCCTCTGTCCTAATTATAATACATTTATGATGTATTTTACTATATTATATTATTTTTTTTAATTATATTATCAAAAATAAAATTGTTTATGTTTTGATTTAAATGCATTGATAAGTTGGATGGTCAAATACTAGCATGCTTGTTATTATCTTTTGTTTTTATTATTATCTTAGTGTAATATTTTTAAAATGACTCCAACTAAGTGTTTACAAAATATGTTCAACAGTTACTATATAAAAACATTTAGGTTCATATATATATAAACTTTAAACACATATATATAACTAAAGATTAAACATAGATATTTATTATCTACGAGTATAACAATTATAAACTATTCATTTATCCAGGTAGTGCTGGATGTTTCTGAGTTTTCACATTATTGAGAGAAACTTATCGAGACGCCTATCTACGACGTCCAGCAACCATCCCTATATACAACCATGGTTTGTACCATGATGTAATTTATCGCAGTTTGTACCATAGACCTTATACTGAGTATATGGTCTATGTTTGTACTTACGATATGAGAACACAATCACAACGTCTTTGGGCATTGGATGTCGAAACCAAATGACCATAGATGTAATGTCTGTAGTCATTCGTGATCACGCACCATTTCCAGGGACTCCTTTCGCCCACCGCATTGGAAAACATATGGATGTGATAAAGATCCCTGGAAATGGTGCGCAACCACGAGTGAGCTCGCAGTAGTCGCGCAATCCGCTGTTGCCAACAAACACGTTGGTCACACCCACGTTAGGTCAAGTTATACGGACGGACTGAAGTGCAATTTAGTGACGTCATCACGGCCCGTGCACCCATCAGTACATCATAGTAATGTGAAATTCTGATCGGCAGTGTCACTTATTTCTATCGGGATACCTTTCGTACATTACTCTCCCCATCGTTGTACCGATTACGGAGTGAATGTTCAGTATTTCACTGTAGTATTGATAATGTGGTAAATACCGAGCACTGCGTGCAGTGATGGTGAATCGAATATTACTCGTATTAGTCGACGTCTTTTTTCTTCTCTCCCTGAAACCAGCGGAATCGCTCTCGCTAGCCTGCTAGCGTCCGCGGACGTTATTTTCTCTTGACGACACCCATCCCGTCGTCATCGCGTCCGCGTCACGGTGCTCGAGTGCCGTGCTCCGTTCTTTGCGCGTTGTCTTCGTCCCCGGGCCGACCGTTCGTTACACCATTTTTCTGTTCCTCAATTTTTTCACTTAGCACGTCGTACCGTCATGGACTAGTCCATCTAGCACTGTCTGGGTGAACACAAAAAACGTCTGTTGTCGCATGTGCACGAGTGGAATTCCTTCTTTATAGATGGTGAGTAAGACATATTTCATTATATTTCTATTATAATGTTGTCTTCAGTATTCGTTGTACTACTGTGGGTTTTGGTTTGGTTTTTTTTTTTAATTAAAGACGACCACTTGGATAGCATGTTCCGTTTTTTTTTCTAGTTAATTCGTTTACATCTATCGAAGACACACGGATATGTTGAGCAGTCTAGAGAGAATTTAATTTTCGTTTAGTTAAGTTTAAGATAATATACAGTTTCTTCATTCCGTTATCCATCTGCTTTTTTTTTATGCTCTGTACTTTATTTGTTTTTACTGTCACTGTATGTTAAAACATGTCAAGTTCTGATGAGGAACTAGTTACTTCTTTTATTACTTTTCCTTAAAAATAAAAAGAAGATACATAGTTGGATACATGAAATAAATACAAAAAGTGAAAATGTTTGTGAATATCATTGCCTCTCTTTTGAACTTCAATCATGAAGATTGTTTTTTTTTCAATATTTTCATATGTCATGAAAGTAGAATTATATATTATATTATATATTATAGGAATTACATGACCTAGTACAACTAATAATGTTTATTATAGTAAAATTAAACATTTAAAAATTTTCATTACATTAAAATACATATATTTCCTCATATTTTTTATTCATTTTTCAGTTTCTTCTGTAGCAAGCATCGTTGATGCTGCTTATGTGGTGTTTTGTAATTTTGTACAACTTTATTGCCTGTCTTCATGATCTAAACTATCCTGCCTTCTGTCTAATGGGGATAATGCGATATTAGGTAATACTACTTTACCGTTTTACTAATGTGGGCAAATTTCGTCGACCATCACGACGGATCACATTCTGTGTGTCCAAAGTTTTAAATAATTATGATTATGAA
This sequence comes from Sipha maydis, assembly GCA_034509805.1. Lineage (NCBI taxonomy): Eukaryota > Metazoa > Arthropoda > Insecta > Hemiptera > Aphididae > Sipha > Sipha maydis. The sequence continues at coordinate 147,284 of JASXSY010003028.1, read as the reverse complement.
AAACTACTATTATATTTATTATGTCTTATGTTAGGCCAGTAGTGGAGTCTAGGATTTACAGGTAGAGCTATGGCCCTACTTGGCTCATCCCTTTAACTGTCACTGTTCAACTTACACCTATTTTATTCTTTTACTCAATTTTAATCAGTTTAGTATCTTGTTCATGATGGATACCTAAATATATAAAAAATGTTGTCAAGGTGATAAATTTAAATATTAATTATTCATATTAATAAATAGCCAATATGTAATTTGTGAACTATAATAAATAATAAATATTGTACTATCAAATTTTAATAGTACAATATTTATTATTTATTATAGTTCACAAATTACATATTGGCTATTTATTAATATGAATAATTAATATTTAAATTTATCACCTTGACAACATTTTTTATATATTTTGATTGGAAAATTATTCATTAATAATATATAGTATTACTATTGTCTTATAATTTAAAGTACTTTATAAGAATTAAAAAATATAAATACTTTTTTACAGTTTGAAATAATATTAATTTAAATGCTCTAATCAATTATTTTACTTTTGATGCTTGCTAAAACTGAGTATTATAATAACAAGTCTCAGGGGCATTGTGGTCTAAAGATATCAGGCAAATGTGTCTTAACATACAATTGCTGTAGCGGTTTTGCTTTCTGGATGGATAACTGTATTCATTTATGGTAATTAAAAATTATGAAATGCATAGTTTAATGCACAGAGCATATTACTCATAATATTGCTGTGATTGTTATCATTGATTTAATGGCTATTTTTCAGATATAGTATAATTGTCTTTAGTTAATATTTTTGGTTTTGTATTGTATTACTTGAAATTACTAGTAATGTAATAACATTTTAAAATGTAATATTTATTGCTAAATAAATAATATAAGATGGTTATTTTGAAGAATTCAAATATGGATTAATTTTATCAATACTAAGCATAATTTTTTTTTTTTGTTTTAGAATTAAAATTTGTGATTCAACATGGATGTGAATCTTAAAACTGAATCACTTGGTGAAATTCTAGTGTAGTTGATGTATCTTCAGATGATGATATAGCAGTACGTCCTAGCACACCAGAAACAAATTGTTCTATTTGTCTTGAAGAGTTGAATAATAAATGTTATTCAGATTCATGTTGGCATTTGTTCTGTTTTGAATGTTTAAAACGATGGTCAACGGTAAGTTAACTATCATATTATTTCATTCATTGTTATTTATGTCTTATTAGTTTTAAACTGTAAAATATGTTTTTGTTGAACTACTCTCAAGTCTATCATGTATAGGAAATTGTAATGCTTAAAATTATAGTTATTTTAAACTTTTAATGATATATATGATATATTTTTAATGAAATCCATAAATAATTTTTATATCACAATCAAAAGATTAACATAAATAATTGTAAATAAAATCTTCTTAAATTGTTGGTAATAAGTTAGTCTTATTTTATCATTAATAGTAACTATTTCCTTCATAGCTAGTTTAAAAAACCTAGGTAATTTTTTATATATATATATATATATATATATATATATATATATATATATATATATATAGTATATTACTTAAATTAATTGAATTTCTTATAATGGAATTAATAACTATGAGAAATTCAAAATTTTTAAAAGTATTGTTTAAATATTGATTTTTGATTTAATAATTTAGTCAAGAGAGTATGTGGAAAAATATATTTTTAAAATTATAGTAGTGAGATTATAGTAGTTTCTACTAGTTGTTATATTTACTCTCTATTTTTATAATTAACTGAGAGAATGTGATTTGGTATATTTACAATTAATTAAATTATATATAAATGGAGTTTATTCTAATTTTTGCTTAGATCCAGCCATCTTGTCCATTATGCAAAAAAGAATTCAAATGTATATATCATGCATTTAATGATCAGGGCTTACATGAAACTTTCGATGTTCCAAGACGAATTTCAGAAATTTCGTGAGTGTAATTTTTTTTAAACATTAAAAAAGATACTGAGTAATAATTTTTTAATCTTACAATATATATTTATGTATATTATTTTATAATGTTTATGTTTTCTAGGTCAACATCACTCTTTTACTCAAATGCTGATAGCAATAGGTATTATAATAAAATTCAACATATTATTTTTATTAATTATTAGAGCTGGGCCAATAACACTTTTTTCCGATATTTGATATTCAGATTTATATTGGCCGATATAAAACCGATACCTGGTCCGATATATTATTCCATGAACCATATAAAAAAACTTAAAAGCATGATGAAGTTTTCAAAAACCGATAACCGATATAACATTTAAATGTTGTGACACATCAAAACATATTAGATTTCCGTGATGAGCAATAATAACAAATTAATAAATAATAATTAATAGTTTTATATATTATTTTAATTGAATAAATGGACAAAAAATAAAACAAATAACTGAAATACTAAAATAAAATTATTACATTGATTTTATTATCAGTTCAAAAATAAAATCGATACCAGATTAAATTGATAGTCTCAATATTGGCCAATATTAATATCGGGTATTGGCCCAGCTCTAATAATTATTATTAAATAGTTTCTATTTATTATTATTATTATTATTATTATTTATTTATTATTAAGCTTAGTTTATGACGTATGGTCATTTATATATATATATATATATATATATATATATATATATATATATATATATATATATATATATATATATATATATATATATATATATATATATATATATATATATATATATATATATATATATATATGTGTGTGTGTGTGTGTATATATATATTATCAAAAATAAATTTATTATTTATTATTAGTTGACGTAATTAATGAATTATGTTTTATATATATTTGAATGGTTGGCGGGAATTACTATGTAGCCATTCGTAAATTCTTCAGTTACAAATAAAAATAAAAGTTATATATTATTATAAACATTTGGAATGCATATTCTAAACAATTTAATAAAATTATATTATATTTATATTTATGAAAATTTTAAGTAAGTTTTTTTTAAAAATATTTTACATTATTCTGCAAAAAAAAAATAATAAATCTGAAAAAATGTTATACATCACATTATTCTTGCCTACCTTTAATTTACTGATTGCATGTTATTTTTGTATTTTTATATAAGTATTTATTAAAAAAAAATGTAATGTATTTCTTGTTAAATATTTTCTAGTATATTCAGGATGAATTTGTTTTTGGATATTGTTCGAAGAAATGAGAGACTGATGAATAATATAAGTACTATGAATAATCAAGATCATAATCATAATTTGAATATGCATACATCTGCACAATCAATTAATTTCCAACCAAGAGTTAATGATATCAATATGTATGGTGGGCGTAGACAACCACCATATGGTAAAATTTTATTAGTATTCGTTAATTATTTTTATCTTGTTGATTTTTTATATTTATTTTGATTTCAGGACAATCAATGCGAATAAGAGTGTATCATGAAAGTTTATGGGCCGATCCATTACCTGATTTAAGTGGGCGTTATAGAGATTGTAGTTATACTTATTACAGGTAATTTAAATAAATATAATATAATTTTTAATTGTAATTCATGACTTGATGAATTCTGAATTCTGAATTGTATTAGAGAATATTTTAATCATTGTCATCATGTAATGTGTTTTTTAAAAATTTTTTTGTTGATCATATTGTGTTTTATTTTTGTTTTTAGAGATAACCCAGCACAGACTTTTAGATTACATCCATTTATTCTTAGAGATATTGGTGCCATCAGATCAGTTGAATTAAGAGAAGGATTAGCAGTTAGGCCTCAATTATTTATCACTGATGCAAATTTAACAACTATGATTATGCAAACAGTTTCAAGATATAATATTAGAGATTTATTTATAGTTAACTTGTTACGACCTTATATTGGAAATTATACAACACATTTTATTCACGAACTGTACAATTATGCCCGTAGTCCATATGACTTAATTGGTTATGACCGTAATGTGCAATATAGTATGAGACCTTATATTACACCATCATTTTATCATGCATTTAATATATCAGATGTGTATGACGAAATACCGAGACCAATTACACCACTTCGAATTTCACCAAGTCCAAGATTATTCTCTGAAACTATTGTATTGGATACAGATGATGAAGAAATTGGAACCAACTCACGATTGTTTGGACAGGAAATTATTATTGTTAGTTCTACGAATGAAGAAGATTCGGATGTTGAAATTCTTAGTCACTCTTATCTTCCTCGTAGAACATTAGATTCTTCTAGGGATCAACCATCCACATCCACTGGTATTCGACATTCATTAGACCGACCAAACAATAGGTAAGAAAATATTTTATTTTTTTTTTGAGGTTTGTGTATTGGAATAATTTTATTATTTTGTTGTTATTTTGGTTGAATAGGTATAATTTAAGAAGAAGAAGATTGTTTTCACCTATTTTAAATGAGTCTATAGCTGGTTGTCCTGTACATTTGTCCCAAATTACAGCATACCAAACTGGTTTAAGAAGAGGAAGGATTAATTTGGATTCTTCTTCGTCTGATGATGATTCATTCACTCCTACTAGTGGTCCTCAAACTATGCATATGAAAAATACCATTGTTTTAGATAAGAAAAAAAGGAAAGTTAAAAAAAGAAAACTAAGAAAAAGGAAAAGACCTGTTGAAAATTCTTTACCTGATTTGCATTTAGGTCGTAGAAGTCATTCAAATTCTGGATCCTCTTCATCTTTTAGTGATACAGACACTAGACCAAATAATAATTGTTTACCATCGCATACCAATATTTTGCTATAAATTTACACTTGTTAAGAGTGTTATAATGTATAAAGAAGTTTTTTTATATTTAATGGACCTAACCTTAATACATCAAATCTCAACTTTTCACTTTACATTTCTGTTTAAATTATTCAACTTCAGTAATTCTGTGTTGTTTGTAATTAATAAAAAAATGGTAATACAAATGGTCCATGAGCAAAAAGTGATAAGTTAAATATAAAATTAATGTATATATTTTAATTAATAACATATGTATTCTTAGTAGAAATGTCATTAATTATTATAATTATTGGATAATAATAGTTGTAATTATTATCTGTCTATGTGAATCAAATAGCATCTGGTAATTAATTTATATTACTCCTTTTTTTTTTTATTGAAATAGTTTTTATTTGAACTTGTATGATTGATGCCTACAGAATAATTTAAATAAATAATTTTATTATAAAATAATTTGTTTAACTATTATGTTTTATAAGTTAAATCATTATTTGTATAATGTATAGACAACATATGAAAGTGAAATATTTTACGTTCAATGAATTGCTTTTACTGCAATGCGTATTAATGATAACTACTAAATAGTGTAATAGTAAAAAGGTTAATTGTAATTTGTGCTAATTACCACTTTAACGATTATTATTATTATTATCAACTACTTTCAACTGTGATAGAATTTGAAATTACTTTTGGTAAATGATTAATGAAAAAGGTATTCCACTTTTGCCACTCTTCTATGTATGTATGGCTCAGTTTTTCAAATAGTTGATATTTGATGCTGGTATATTATAGGTAAATCAGATTGGAACACAACATTTTTTGTTATGTGGCTTATCTATACAGAGTATCATCATGAATGTGTTTGCAACTCCCCCTCTCAAATGAAAAATTTAAAACAAAGTTTTGCAATTAATTAACACACAATTAGCACAAATTCACAAGATTGATCACGAAATTCGCACGACATTCCTTCCCTTTCAAAAATCAAAAATCCAGGGGGGTTGGCAACAAGTTTTACTAGACCCAGGGTCAAAACTATTGCACTTTATTAATACACAATTCTATATGATTAAGGTATAAAGATAAAATATATTACCTTATCTTTACAGTTAACAAAAAAAAAAAATAAATAAATAAATAAAAAGTTAACCTTATACTACTACAATTTATAGAAGTAATTGTATACTGTCCATTTTGGTTTCATGATTTTTATGGAATTTTGTCAATACTTAATTGTTCATAAAATTGTTATTTTAAATTATGCTCAAATATTTCTTTAACCAATATGCGATATGTATGAAGAACATAGTAAACAATTTTCACGAGTTTTAGTTAAATAAAAATGTCGAAAACCTATGTGCCGAAAATATTGCCGTTTTTTTTTTTTGTCAAATTTTTGCATTTAAAAAAGGAAATTAATTTAGAAGTACAAACTTCCAATAATACTAACTTAAAAATACCTACCAGAAAAATTGCTACTTGATATAATTCGGAGCAAAACCCTGGTTAACATCGCGTGCACAGATAAAAAAAAAAAAAAGAATTTATAATCAATTTATTTATTTTGTATGGCTGGTCAATCAAATCAACAAAATTAAGGCCATAATATGACAACTTTGAATAACAAAGTCCAAGTTATTGTATAAATGATCGTTTATTTTAGATAAGCAAAATTATAATAATGTACAATAATGTGTATGTGTAAACCATTGTTTCTTTCTGCCGTCTCCGCTTTGGTCACACTCTTCTCCCGTCTCATTCCTTTAAACTTTCATTGAACGATTCCCCTATCTGTACACTACACGAGGAACCTATGGTCTGTGACATTAACCATCTAGTATTTATCTGCCCCAATCTATCTTCCCAACGAGACCACCTTTTATTTCTTTTAAATTCCTCCAACATTCCTTCCGACATCAAATATATCTTCTCAACCAAACAAAAAAATATCATACTTAACATACTATCCTTTTTCAACCATACTGGTTTTTTAATTTAAATCTTAAAATTATCATTTCCAATTGTTAAAACTTTTTAATTGTGTATATTGTATTACAATTCATTTTATATTTTAATTGTATATATTGTATTACAACTTATTTTTTATTTTAATTGTCGAAACTAATTGTATCCAACAAAGTTTAAATAAAAAAAAAAAAAAATGTGTATGTGTGTGTTCATGAGGCTGAGTGGCGTGAAAATGTAATACTGATAATAATAGTACTGATAAGAGGCGCTGTCTCGTAAGAGACGCTCGTCCTAGCTACTATGTTGTGACTGAACCGTTTTTGATAAACCATGTGAAATCGATAACTAATTATCTATTATATCTATTATCATTGAAATATTCATAATACAAAATAACATTTACCAAAATACTACATAGATAATCAAGCTTTTATTTAATTAAAAATTAAAATCTGATAAAATTAATGATTTAGTAATACCTACACTTCTTTTTTGTGCAATAATATCTACTACCAAATCTTTATCAATCATCATGTCACTCTCAAAAGAAATTTAAAGTAGTCCTTCTAGATGGTCTTCGGATGTCGATGATCTTAATTTTGTTTTGACTAGTTTCATTTTTGAAAATGATCTTTCAGTGCTACAACTAGAAACTGGTAATGTTACAGCAATTTTAATAGCAGAATACAAATGTGGGAATATACTATCTAAACCAGTAGAATGTAATAAATTAAAAATTATAAATCAAACTTTTTGAATTTTTATTTTCTTTTAAAGTTTTGTTTTCATCATCTTCCGTACTTGAATCGAGACGTTTTATAATAATGAAATGTTGAATTTCTTTATTTGATTTTAACTAGTAATAGAATAACGTTATATATCCATACATATTATATATAACAAGTTATTAGGGCTTAAAATATGAAGTTATCAGCTTTCGTTTTTTTTTTTTTTTTGGTTTGAAATAATTTTTAATGATTAATTAGATGATTTGAAAAATATAAATAATAATAATCTACAATATTGATTATCTTCATATTCTTATAGTCAAAAATGTCATTAATACGTTTATCGATACCGTATACTATGTACCATAAAATGTTCGATTATAACTATTTATGGTATTATATGTACACGATCAATCCGAGTTTGCCGGGTTTTCACCCATAGTCGTATTCCCGCAGTAACCAAAATTAAAATCAAAACCGAAATTTCCTAAAACCGCTATCTAGAAATTAAAATCAAAATCAAAAAAATTAAAACCAGTATCCACACTTAAAACCGAAACCATATTTTCTTAAAACCGATATTTAAAAATATAAATCGAAATCGGAAAAATTTCAAAACTGGTATACAAATTAAAACTGAACCAAATTGTTCTAATATAGGTATTGAAAATTAAAACTAAAATCGAAAAAATTCAAAATTGGTATACAAAATCAAAATCGAAACCGAAATTTTTTCAATCGGTTTCAAGCCCTGTTTGAAACAACATTTTGAAGTCAGTTTTTTTTTTGTTATATAATATATAATGTTTCTGCAGCACCACATTTTTATGTCGTGATTGTTTCTAGAGTATTTACCAACATTTTATTTTTAGAACTTTAAAATGTTTATTAGTAGCTTCACTTTAAACTTTGTATGTATTTTCTTTTATGTATTTTTGAGACGGCATCATGGATATAGACTATCACTTTAAATACTACTGAATATTTGGTTGGGAATTTAATTGGTTATGAATTATAAAGTTAAAAAATCCAAGGACAAAGTAATAATGATTATGATTATAATAAATTATTTTGTTACAAAAAAAACTAAAATAACTGACAGCGAATTTAGGTTCTTTTTTTTAAAAATTTTACATTACATATTATGTTACTGGAAGACATGAGTTATACATACGTATGTATGCAATTATGCTTAAAAATAGTAGACGTTCGTACAATAATGAACATACCACGTTGAGTTATTTAAACAATATTAAATATTAGATCTATTAATTCAATTATATAAATGTTCTAAATCATTAAGCCTAAAAAATTAAATATATAAAAAAAACTCAAGTCTTTATAGACGGGTAACTACAAAAAAAGGTTTTCTTTTCAAAATTTCATTTACACAATTTAACGTTTTAAATTAATTAACATAACAGAAAAAATCGCAGTTTTTGATTAGGGACGTAAGATTCAGGCATATACAATTTAAATAATATTTAATATTTCCCTATCAAACTTATACAAACATAACGTGTTTTAAAACGACAATATAGTTGCTATATAATCTAATGAAAACAGTTTTACTAGACTAACTACATAGGTCTTTATATTTACACATGATATACTAAGCTTTTATAAATTTTTTTAACAACAATTGAATACGATTTGTTTGAACTATAGACTATGGCATATGAATATAAAATCAACAAGACGCATTGAATTTAGACGTCGACATTGAAAAGAAATCGAAAACATTTTGTATTTAATTTTTGGAGGAAACGGGTCGAGTGTTGACATCGACAATGGTCGTTTGCCAGTACGCCGACGTAATGGATGTAATGGATGTTAGTCGGTACGGGGTTTGTGTGGGAACATGTGGTAGAGGCATATAATGGAGCAACTAAAAATCATTCTCGGGTACGTAGGTACGTAGGTGTTCGTGAAAGGCGAATGGTCGAAAATAACGAACGAACGCGACCAACGCAAGTTTATAAAATGTAATATTACTATGAACACACACGTACCAATCTAAGGCAAAACGGAGGGGGAGGGTGCTCAGCAACTCAAAATTTTATATAAGCATCTCCAATTTTAGCGCCAGGGGCAACGATAGAAATCTATATGAATATAATATAATAATAGGGATGAAGAAAAACGATTTCTTAAAAATTCGGACATGCCTGGGTACGGTTTAAGCATGTTTAGTAGATGTGAAATATAGTGTGATTTTACATTGTACGTCCGCATAGACGTAACTAGGGTTGATTTTTTTTTTATATTACTTTAGTTATAATTTACTCTTTTATTTGTATCTGTACCTATTATTTGAAGGATGAATAAATATTTTTGGGGGTAAGCTCTCTAGCCCTCTAATTGCGCATATGTTTACCCTCCATCGAATTGCCGACCTTTGTACAGTAAATATATGGGTAGTGTGACGTATTTTTGGAGGGTATATTGAATTTTGAATGTGTTATTTACGAAGGACCCCAGGGAATTAGCTTCCAAAATTATTATCATACAAAACTTATTGTATTTGAGTACGTGTTGACCATTATAAATTGCATAAAGTTGTTAATATTTTATTTTTGTTACATAATTTCTACATTTTATTCGAGATTTACATGAAGTTTTAAACTTTGAACCGAGGACCCTGGGAGATTTACTGCTACACGTCCTGGTCTTTAATGCGCTTCTGGAATCGGAGAGGGTTTCAGATTTTTGACGATGTCTTTGTCGAGGTGTACAACTGTGCGAACCCGTTGTCAATCGAATGCTCAGGATATTATACGAGTAAAGGTTACGAAAGTCGACCCGTGAACAACAACAAAAAATATAAATATATAAAAAAAATAGCGAATCGATTCCTGGATTGATAATATTATAATAAACTTATATATGTATATATATATATATATATTCCTAATTTTTTTTACAATATACATAGTATAGCTGGTAAAAGTTGTCACGCGTGAACTGCAGACACCAGACGAGATAATTTCATTACTTTATACAAATATTTACTAAAAATAAAAAGAAATATAAATTTAAAAGCTGTCTGCAGCATACGGTACTTAAAAATAAATACAAAATATTTGCAAAAAAAGAGTTATGCTATACCAAGAACACAACAATATTATTAATATATAAATATATTAAAAAACCATCGCATTTGTGCGAACCGAATCATTTGTACACATTATATATATATAATTTATGTACTCAATGATTCTAACAATTAAGTAGTTTATAATTTATTCTATGTATATTATATTATAACCATTTATTTTATAATACACGTGCACTGATTTAATAATAATAATAATAATAATGTCGTAGATAAGTAATACATAAAAATAAATAACGAGTTTTGTAACAAGAAAATATGTATGATATATATGTGTATATATATATTATAATATAGTGCATCTACTGCATTGCTAATTGTTGACTTAGGTTGAACTATAGAGAGAGAGAGAGAGAGAGAGAGAGATTCTTTAGAAAATTGAATTTAAAAAAAAATCTATCTCGTTTAAGTTAATATTTGAGATCTTATTGTCCATCGGATTCTTTTTAAAGTATAAACAGACTAATAGATCTTTCAAGTATAAAATATTCATAATCATCGGACCATAATGCCATGTGAAATATATTATGCTTGTTTATTTTATTATTATTATTATTATTATAATCAATACGATTGTTCATTATAAAAACATTATTGTCTAGTATTTATCTGTTATTATCAATATAATATATATTAAATTCATTCCCAAGTACATAATATTTTTTGACGTACAAAAATATTTTAGTTAAGTCATGTTATATACATATAACAGAAAATCCATAATACATATACCATATACGATATGCGTTCATTGTGTGTGGGTATGTGTGTGTGTATGTGTGTGTGTGTTTGTGTAGGCCGAATACTATTATTATTACAACAATTAAGCGGGGCACGTAAAAGTTCGCACACACGCGGACTGGCCTTTAAACGAATAATAACAATAAAAAAATTGATAAAATACCTTATATATATAAAATATATATTAATAATTATACATTTATAATATATTTTTCGTAAAAACGTAAACGCTGAGAAATTGATTGTTCAGCCGAAATACGACGATCACGTTATCCATATCGCTGTTACCATACCCAATAGTACAAGGTATGATGTGACCAATAACGCTGAACTCGAACCGCATTGTTTGATTTCAATTTCCTAAAAGATATAACAAATATTAAAATAAATTCTACATTATGGCCAACATTTCTTTAACATGAAGTCCAAAATGTTATTAAACACGTTGAAAACGCATTTGAAGAATACTTGTTATAAAGTTAATATAATTATATCCCAGGTTAAAAACAGAATAAATACATTTTCAATTAAATTTTTTATAATATGTTTTTTTATATTCCTTTATTTTGAAAAAGGTTTCAAATAATGATACTTTGAATTGATGTTATTGAGTTCATACAAATGTTATTTTCATGATAAAATAATATTTTAAGAAGTGCTAAGTTTTATCCATACATTACAGCATTATATTTTATCTTTTCTATAAATAATCAAACGCTGTTTTGTCAATGATTATTTTAAGATATACAAATATCAATGACATACTTCTGGATGATAGTTAATGCACTTTCCTGTGCGCCTTCGGAACATGTTATTGTGGTCTTGACAATTGTATACAGATTGCCCGGACTCATCTGTTGCCATTCGGACTTCTTGAGGTTCAATGCTCAGTTGTTTACTGCCACAAGGGCATAACGTATCCACCACTAATAGTATTAGGTTGCTGTGGGGGATTTTTTGCACGCTAAATGGTCTGTAAAAACAATATACCCATAAATAAATACTTAGTAACTTTTATGTCAAGTAAAATGACAAATGCCATTTTTAGTGTGGGATTATTTCTAATGTGTTCAAGGAGTTCGGGAACGAAAATCATATGAAAAAACTGACGTAGTTGTGATATTGATAAGTTATGAAATTATCACTATATTTATAAAGATATGCATATATACTTAAATTGAGAACATTTATTATAACTGGCTAAAAAAACTAAAAATTAACGGATGAAAATCAGCAAGTGGATATTACTTTAAATGGGCGTTGTAAGTGTTGGAACGGTTTTAATGTGAGGTTATATTATACTAACCGTTCACATCCAGTAGCGTGACAATTGGTCAATTTCCCTTTGAGCGGATTAAACGACCCACTCATGTTCAGTCTGTTGGGCTGCAGAACGTACAAGTCGACTGCTTTGCGACAGGTCCTAGTTACGCCTGGTTGCGTTCGGTTGTACACGGGGTTGAAGTACTCGGAATTTTTCATGCTAGGTACGTATAGTGGTGGATGTGGCGGCATGTCTTTGTAGTCATTTCCGGAACCATCTCGACCATTACCTTCCAAAATAGGCTTGTCACTCTGGTCGGCAGTCTTTTCACCTTGATCCGGTACAAATTCGTTTGGTCCCAGATCGTAATCCGAATACATTGGGTCTAAAAAAAATAATAAATACTGTTATAGTTGATGAACTACCAATTTTCGTCTATATTAACAGGCCATTTTTTAAATTTCAACAAAAATCTTTTTGAGGAATAATTATGGTAGATAGTTACAGTCACAGTAAACACAAAATAAGTAAATTCAATAATGTAGGCTTATGAGTTTGTTTGTTGGAAATAATCTCTGGAACTACTTAACCGATTTTGAAGATTATTTTACTAGTATAAAACTACAATATTCTTGAATAACATAGGCTTCACCTTATAGTGTTTAATAATACATTTTAATCAGTGGTTAAAGTGGGAAAAATGATAAGGGAGAACTAACGTCATCAAAAATTGAGGAGCGTTTCTAAGTTATTCGTTCAAAGTCTATATCTAAACAAACTTTTAAGAAACCTACTAAGTATGAACCAATAATTTGATTTTTTGGGTAAATATTATGTAATATTACTTATTAGTCTTTACTCAATAGTTACTATGATTATCAGAGCCATTCTCAATATCACATCAATATTAGAGCATTGAATATCAATAGCATTTTGGTGATATCAAGTGTATGATATCCCCAAGTATTTGACTTTTACCAGAAGGTTAATTATAAAAAAATGCAATGGAGTTAGGTAATAATAATAAACAAATTGTATTACACGACACATGAAATTACATAAATTAATAATAATAATAATAATGCTCGATAGAGCGGTATAATAAAAGGTTGCTCGACAGAACAAAAGTACAAAATGAAAATAAATGGCAAAAAATGGCAATTCGCAAAAAGGATCAAAAAATACAAAGTTCGCTTACGGAAAATTCGGACGTCAAACTTGTTCGACGGATCGGAGGCCAGAGCGAATCAAGCCCGATTGATATAACCGTCGAAGAGCGTACAAACAAGTTTACAACATAATTTAAAACAGTATAAAATATAAAATATAAATCATGGAGTAACAGTTGGTAACACATATAAATGGGGCTATGCGTCGTGTCCCCACAGCATTATGAATTATGATTTATGTTAGATTATTGTGTGTCTCGATGACCGGTATTTTCGCGTTTGTATGTTTCTACGTTTATCAAGTTATCTACTCGAGCGACCGGGTATCTATAACTAGACACAGCGTGAATGTGGATTACACACTAGTATACAATAATTTATTATTTAATAATCGCTAAGGCTAGGTTCACATGGAGAGCGTTAAACGCGCGTTAGCCAAATGCTCGTTTTCAGTCAGTGTTCACATGAATTACAGATTTCACGCGTTAAACGCTCGTACAAACTATAGTAATGACTATAACTTATAATTATAGTCATTCGTGTTGTAAATTTCGGCGAAGATGGACGTGTCAGAAGCCGTATGTTTATGGACCTTATATAGACGAATGCTGCGTCGTAGACAGGGAAATAGGAAATACTGGTTCATCCTATTTTAAAAAACAGACTAAGTACAAGCTTGTACATCACGATATATCCAAGTTTAAGAAATAAAATAATACACACCAAGAACTTTCTTTTTTTCCTCTGTATAACCTTCTTCAGAAAAAATGAGTACTATTCCTTCCCAAGCATTTACTTTTATTATTTTATTTGAGTAATCACGACTGGTCATGTCCCAAATTGAGGGCCTTTTTTCGATTTCATTGATGAAAAATTGAATTTTTCCATTGTTGACGAAAAAAGGGCGTAACTCTTGGAATACACGATGCAATTGAACACGTCAATGCAAACCTGTACAATGTTCAAACCTGCGTCAACTTGCGCTGACGCGCGTTGACAGGTTTCTTGCGTTATCGCAGCGTTGAACGCACGTCGCCATCCAACGCGCGTTATCATGTGTACAGTTATAGTGAGTGCCACGAGAGAACGCATAGTAGCAGTTAATAGTAATTGTAAATGAACGTTTGGCTAACGCGTGATTAACGCTCTCCATGTAAACCTAGCCTAAATCAGGGCCGCGCCAAACTAGAGCGGTTTTAACACATGTTACCGCGTTTCATTGCTGTATGTCACGCGTTATGCGTTTGCGACGTGTAGTTGTATAATATGTACACGTTTTCATCTAGTGTTTTCGACACGTGGCGTTGACGCGTTCTCACCGCGCGTCAAGACCGTTCTAGTGCAGCGTGGCCCTTAACCATCTTCGGATGCGTAGAGATTATTCGCGCGAATTAAAATACGTTTAAATTCGATGTTTAAGCAATGTGTGTCTGCGTAAGCCATTTAATAAATTATTAAAATTAACTTGCAACATAAAATAAACAATACATTTTTTTTAAGCGTCCCCCCGAACTTTGGAGACTTAAATTAAAAGAGACGCATAATCTTACTTTAAATAAGAAGGGGTACTCCGTCCCCTTCACTTTAACCATTGTTTTTAATGTGAAATAACAATATTTATCAATCAGTTCCGAGAAAAGCGGACTTATCCGTTGATTTATCCGCTTCCACTAACTATACGTGAGTATAATGTTCTAGGTGAATATTTAAAAATATTTTCTTTAGTAGTTCTATATATAAATCTGCAGCACTATATATCTACCATAAATTAAACCTCTATTTTATATTAAATATATAAGATAGATATGCAATAGTGGCGAGTTCTAAATACTGTTAGTAATAACAAAAGAAATATCAAAGTCGATCTCTCAGAGCACGCTTAAAATCATCTCTATTATAGATTTTCGTTGAAAATCTCAATTTACGAACAAATATGAGAATCCATTTGAATGATTACTATAATGAAATTCAGCAACGTCTACTCAAACTTGGAAAAGGAAAAATTACTTCTCCTAGCACTAACGGTAGTAGCGCTGAAATTGAAATTGACGATAGATTGGGCGACATAGTCCATAGATTAGAACATATTTAGAAAATGTATTAGAAAGAAATGATCTCTGGCTTTGTTCAAGGGCACAGTGCCACCCAAAAGCGACATAGCGAATGTTATAAATAAATTGATTTCACAGAAAATGTTCGGTTAAGTTTAATAGTATAAGTCAGTCGAAATGGTGTAATATTTTGGACACAGTGCGCTGTCCTCAATAATTTTTAAATGATTTGAGTCTTTTGGTCTACCAACTCACGACTTTATGTTAAAATCGGAATTTCTATCATGCTGTTAAGAAGTTTGAGCCTTTTAAACATGTTTAATGGCACAGACATTTCACTAATAAAATAATTACGGGAAAATATTATCGTAGCGACCACCCTATTTTATTTCGTAGATAATCATGAATCTGATAGATTTGCCAATATCGTTTAAAAGGCTGCAATTTTCAGTTAAAATTTGATTTGCCCTCACGGTAAACTAGTCTCAGTATCAAAAATTCTCTCTAGTGTGCATTGACTTGAGAAAGGAGATTTTTTTCTTTTAGCCAATTATATGTTGGCTTACCTCGAATTGAAATTTTAGAAAACCAATACATTTTGCTTTCAGACAATGTGTACAAAGAAGTCTTAATCCATTAACATACTCACCCAATACATACTAGTGGCCAACATGAAATAAAATAAATCTTAAACACTTAGTACTAAGAACCACTCAAGATAATTTTATTACAAGTAAAAATGTTTGACTCCCAGTGAAGTGGATACAGGTCAGCTATGTCATAATAGTGTTACATAAATACTCGGATCTTAAGGACAAAAACGTGTTTACTTCTCTCTCCTTGGGTCGAACCTGTATTTCTGCTATAACGATATTAGGAATAGAAATTACGATTGATACGTACCTTCGTCTTGGGCTTGAATCCAATCCGGAAATAGAACGTGGTAAATGTGAGTTTCGACTGCTAACCAAGCCAACCGACCCAATAACCATTGCGCAAACCAAACAACTGGTTGGAACGGCTGTCAATCATTAATAAACAGTCAGATATAAAAATGGATAGTCCAAGTTGACGCTTATTTATTTATTTATCAATATTATTTCAAATTGAATAAATAATAATTACAAGAAGCGCCGACGCAGAATCGGTTCCTGGTTCAATTCCGCTATGACACGCGCCTTGATTGTCCATTACGGGTATTTTCTTATAAATACCGTCCTGAACCAATGAATCCATAATTGTGCCATCGGTCTGTCCGAAAAATTGACCGGTATGATGGGACTGTTCGGATATGATAATGAAACCGTTATTGTCTAACACATAACAATCAAGATCGTCGGAAGCACACGTTTTTTTGCATCCGGTCATACCAGTACACTATTGAGAACCAATTAGAAAAAAAAAATGTTTTCACTATTGACTATAAATGTGTTTAGTCAATCAATAAAACGTACGGTTGAAGTAATGTTGATGAAATGTGAAGCGATCGATGAATGTTGGAATTGTATGCCGACGACCGCAGCTGCTGCACGATGACCCTTGTTTTCTACAAACATGGCGTGAGTAGCTGTTATCAGTGGTCGGTCGAGTCCAGCACCTGGAAATTAGTTACATGAGTTAATTTTCTTTTACTTTTCTGAGTCATCGTTAAATTTCATTGACATTTTCAGGTCATAATTTAAATTGTGTGTATTTTTTATTCAAAATTCGATCAAAATAAAAAAGAAAGAATTGGAGTTTTATTAATTTTTTATTAATAATATACGTAAAAGTTTATGTATTTAAATTTATATTAAAATTACATGTTTTAAATACTTCTTTATTGAATATTTGTATTTAGAAAATCTGAAAATTACAATAGAAATTTTTTTTTTTTTTTGGTACTACGAAAATAAACGGTGAAATGTAACCAGAATTAAATGGTACTGAAAACACGAAGCTCTCAGGTTCTATGTTGTGTTGATCAATCGCTCTTTTATACCACACTTCATCTATGGCTTTTTTATTTGTTTCGCTGAAATGTCTAGAACATCACGAGTACAATATTAATAGTATTATGAACGGTATGACCAATTTAAATCAATGGACTTACGGTTCAGGCCCTCTATTATTGGGTGTTCCGTGATCCCGCCATCTCAACAATCCACTCCTTGTCGCTATGAAGGTAAGCGTAACTCCAAACATATGATGTCCTTGACTACGAGTGCGTGCAAACACAGTTTTAGATCCAAACAAATTAATTCAGAACGAAATAGTATAATTTTAGAACGTTTTTCTGTTAAAATGTTCAACATTTATGTTATAAACTATTCTGAAGAAGTCACAAAATAAAGTTTATTTTTAATAAAAAATCATATAATTTCGAATTAATATTTTAATTATGTCACATATTGACGTAAGTATGAAACATTTTTCATATTCATATCATACCGTTAAGTAATTATGTAATATATTTTTATAGTTACTTCTTCAGATTAGTACCTTAATTTACTATGGGAGTAAGACCTCTTACCAAATCCGCTGCAAAATTATTTAAAAAATTTATTTTTTTGTGGAGGAATGTTATCTTAATCATAAGTAAAAAATATGTAATTCAAATTTGATTGAACTTCATATTTTTAAACTAACAATCCTAAATTATGTAAGGTACTGCCACACTGAGCTAATAATATATGAAATTAGCAATCTATAGTTCAGTGCAAATAGTACGATTGAATGTACCACGTGTATCATCTACTTTACCTGTGCAGAAGTGCCATTAGTGTGGCTATTGGGCTTTAAAATGTAGACAAGGTTAGTGCATTTGTTATATTATTAGGTGCAAGTATACAATAAATTTTAATTAATTTATACAAAAACAATAATTACTCTAACTTACCGTGATTTATTGACTTATAAAAATTATTTATCATTTCTAACATTCATCGATAAAATAAAATATCTAAGATATAACAGTTTGTAATGTTCAATATGAATAATAATAGTTTTTATGTAACGAGTCTTAAATTTGAGTGATTTTTATTTAAATATTTTTAGTTACATTGCAGTACAATTAAAATAACATATATTTAGTTATTTTTCAAATTTCATATTTTTAATATAAATTGGTACCTTTATTTTAAAGTATAACAACTTTTAAGATAAAGACATGTATTTGTAATAAAAAAAAAACACTCCACATAATAAATGCATAAATTAAGTTAAATATTGTGTAAATAATAAATAATTAATATTTTAATGAACTTAAAATTCAGATATTTTATTTTATAATGTTTCAAAATTTTTATAGTTTAAAATAATCATGCTTATAATAATAACTGGTGCAAATGTGTTATAAAATTTGTGAACATAATAAATATATTAATCAAATAACAATTTAATTTGGTGATTTATATGTGCGTCATAATGTGTGTTTCACAATAATAGTCAGAATGATTGTTCTTATTTTACCTATTTTTAAAATTTTGCATTCTGAGTAACACGTTTGTAGATTTACTGAAAATAAAAGTTTGGATATTTTTTTTTTATATCAAAAATTTTTCAAAGTTTTGAGGAGTAAAATACAAATACAAATTCAATAGTTGAATGATAAAAACTGGAGTTGTTAAATAACTATGTTTGTAAAGTTTTAGATAATATATAAAATATGATAAATTCGTTATTCACTTACTGTTTGTCCGCCTTAGATATTTGACTAGTTAGTTTTTCGAGACTATCCGTGACTAATGCATCAAATACTAATGACTGTAAAAGGTTTTTATCACCTATAAATAAAAAAATCTCATCAAAAGCCGATAAATAAAATTATTTTAAATCAACACAATACTTACAATAATGAGAATCTTTTTCTTTTCTCCACGTATTATAAACCTGACTTGTGCCTTCAAATATGAAATAGATTAAATATATTTTTCATGTATTTTAATTTATCCAATAATTACCAGGTTCTCTTTGTGGCATTCTAGACCTCAGTGACATCCATTTCCAACCCGGACGTTTTGTTCTGGACAAAAAATGCAACACTCTATCCTCAGGAGTCTTAAAGTTATGTTCATTCCCATAGTTATATTCACAATATACCCTGTAAAAATAATAGTATCAACGATCAATTTACACTTATATGAGTGTAATTTTAAGGTATTAATGTACTTACCAATCTGGATGAACTTTCCAATTTTTACCTTTAAAGTATTCTGTAACTGAAAAATAAAAAATAAAAATAAAAAATAATGGTATACAGACACTTAATAAAGACACTTACTATTAAATTGAGTCAATTTGATTTCTTCTTCTCCAAGAAGTTCATACATTCCATAACTTTCTGGCAGAGCTATGCCCAAGCTAAAAGGTGTATCTTCGATTGGATGATAAAAATATTTATATTTTCTCGTGGATACACGTCTCTGAAAATTAATAATGATTAATGAAATACTTCTAAAACTTTTTTTTTCAAATAACCTTTTATTAAGTTGAATTTTTATTATTATCTTTGATTGGACTTATTTAGTGAAGTTGTGTATCATAAGGGTTTAAAACTAAAAATATATTTTTTCCGTCAGTGATTCTAATCTTAGGCGTTAGATTTATTTTGATTATTTAAAGTTTATACATAGCATTTAGTGATACATATTACAGTTAAAATAAATCCTTATATTATTAGTTTACATTTTCATTGTTTATCGTGAACAATTGGACACATGGGCGTGTCCAATAGGTGGACCTGGTGGGCCCGGGCCCATCTTAACTTTTAACCTTTAAATAAACCCAAATATTATTGGAAAGTGTGCCAAAATAAAATACAAAATAATTTAATTTACTAAATAAATATTATAAAAATGTATTTTATTATATTATATTATACATAGGACTACAAATTAATAAGTACAACTTAAAAAATAAATTAAAGTTTCTTTAAAAAAAAATTGTGTATCTTATACAAATTATTCTTATAACCGAGCCCGTCCTGAATTTTTACGCTGGACACACCTCTGCTTATAAAACTATTGAAATATTAAAGATAATATCTATTTTTAGTAGATAAATTTATAACCGATATCAAATGTATTGAAGTGCTTCAATTTTCAAACTTATAAGCTGCCCAAAAAAAGTAAAAAGTGAACAAAATATTATTTATTCCTAGTCTGTTCAAAATATATCTAACCCTTATTTAACATATATTACGTTATTTTTTATTTTACTTAAATGTTGAGTTTCTTCTGTGTTTAATGAAAATTGGGTTTATCATTTTTATACTTTCGTTTCGCATCAATAAAAATAAGTTTTATTATTTTTTATTATATATAATATGTTAAAAAAAATTATATTTAGTTACCATATTATCCAAGTGAGTTTTGACTTTTAAGGTGGTCTCACCTTCATGTTGCTCAATCATTTCTCTCCTCAACTAAAATAAAATTTTTAATTTATGATTTATTATTTTTTCCATAAAAAAAAAATTAAAATAAAAGTGTACTTACTTCTAGTAATAGAGTGTTATTATTAGTGTCCGCGTCCGGCAACTCAATCTCACTCAGGTCGACCGTCTTATATTGAGGTCTGACCGAATCAGATTGCTATACAATATTAATACCGAACAATATTATAATTATTTTATGTTCATATAACTTAAATATAGTTAAATAAATATAAGTGTGTATTATATATTTTAGTTATTACCGTTGGACGGAAGTCTGGATGATAAAGGACATGTCCGTTATTGTCCAATATAAAGGAGTAACCATTGGCTCCAAGCTACGAAAACAAACAAAATTACTATAACCATTGGTGCATTGGATAATATTTTGTAATTTATTTTTATCAAATAAAATGTGTTTCTTACCTTATAGGCCGGTACAAGTTTTTTTAGGTCGTCAATATAGACGTCCATACCGACCACACCCAATAAATTGGCGACTCGTTCCTGTCAAGACGATGTAAATATAGTATTATATAATATCATATAAAAATATTCTTTATATTTACCGAATGGTTTCTCCTGTCAAAAACGGGTGCTGATACTGTAGTCATAAGCCTACCATCAATGGTGTCAGTAGCTTTTAAATTATCAACCTAAAATAGGAAAAGAGTAATAGAAAATAAAATAATTTATTCTACACATTTATTAATAGAAGTAGTACTTTGCTTGTAAGGTATACTGGAGACCAATATACAGGATGATCTGTTTGATACATAATTAAGGGTCTGGCCATAACTAGAACGTAATTTAATACTTTTTCTCGAAGATTTCTTTGATCTTCAATATGTTCGAAAAACCCTGAAATAATTACAAAATATAATAAAATAATATAAAATATTATAATGTAATATTCTATTAAAATAGAATATTACCATTAAATAAAAGAAGCAATGATAAAAAAGTTGATTTACATGGAACTTAACTCATGACAAGATTCTAACACTAATTTACTAGAAATTTAAATATATATATTTTTCAATTTTAATAATAAATAATTCAAATACTATAGATCATTAGTTATAATATTATTACTCGGCAAAATTTACAAATATATTTATGAAAAGGAAATAAATACTAAATTAAAAAAAAAAAAATTTAAATTTCTCATTAAATTTTTCATATACAATATGTTATTCTATAATTTCATAAAGTTATAATAATTTTATGTTAAATTAGAAATGTTTGTTATAAATTAAAACTGAAATGATACTTTTGTACAAATATTTGATAAATACTTGTTATCATTACTTATATATCATTTTGATTTTATTATGTACATTTTAATATAAAAAAAATTGTTATCAAAATAAACATACGAGTAGGTATATAAAAAATTGAAAATCTACCTTTATTATTGCAAGCGATCCAATTCATATCGGCAGCATTTGAGTTATCTTTACCTATTAAATACGTAAAAACTCGAATCGGCATATGTGGTTTATTGTGCTGTAGAACTTCTTTGTAAGGACCAAATGGACCATCGGTAATTATCAATATAGCTTGATTACATTGACTACCTTGACCAGTACGATTAAACTGTATTACAATATTACAGATATTATTAAGATTATATTTGTAGCATACATGGGTAGAATTTAACACAATATTAATATCCACCCTATCACTTTTCCCAACAATTTAACTCCTTCCTATACCAAGTTATAAGTTTCTAAATTAATTAATTCAAAGGTACTTTGTGTAGTATGTCGAATGCACGAGATAGAGCTCCCGTGAAGTTAGAACTGCCTGCAAACTTTGACTGTGCCACAGCCGATCTTAAATCTCTCAAGTTCTTCTCATTGGCCTAGAATTCAAAAGAATAAGTCATAATTTAAGGTTTTGATATCAATATTAATGATTTACCTGAACAATAACATCCTTAAAACATGGTACTATTTCATAATTTGATGATTCAAGAGATAAGACATTGACAAAATCATTAGCACCCAGTGTATCCAGGACCGCTAAAGCGGTAGCTCTTACGAGACTTAGTTTATAGTCAGATAATGTGATAGAGAAATCGGCTATAATAACTAAGTCTTTGGCACTAGTTGCAGCCTCAACAAACCACGGATTTAGTCGGTAATCAAATAGTGCAGATGGCGATAATCCTGAATACGAAGGCCACCTCAAAGCTATAATAACAAAATAATTAAGAAATTGTGGGCGATTTATTTTGGAAATTTAATTTTAATTTTACTATAAATTATTAAATATTTCGTACAGTAGTATAAAATAAAGGACAAAGCGATGTTTAAGCTAAGTTTATTTAAAAGTTTTTAATATAATAGTCAAAAATGAAATGTATTTACTAATTTACTAATTTTGAGGCTATATTCATATAATTGTATAAAAAAATATATTGGCTCTTATATTTACGAGTATATGGCAAATAAAAAATGTTTTTTTTTTATTTTTTCTAACAGAATACTAACTTCTTAATAACTTTTAATTAAATTGGTATTTTGTTAGTAATTATCAAAATTAAAACATTCAAATGAACAGCAAATCAAATTTGTGTGATAGATAAAAAAGTTGTCGAACTTGTAAGAAAAACAAATTTTTATATTTTCTAGATCAATAGACATTTTATATATTCTGAATCTAATAAATCTACATGTTTTTAAAATTTTATGTCAAAGTACTTTTTTTAGTTTTGGCTTCACAACTTAGCACTTATTTAATATTCTGAAATATAATATTTTAAATTTTCTTAATAAGAATGATACATTTTTATAAAATAAAATAAGTCATTTAACTATAGTTACTAGCTATACTAAATTTAATTTTAATTTAAATGAATGCAGTTATCTAAAATGTTATTTGTTTATATTTAATTAAAAATAAAAATATACGTATCAATGTCCAACTGTAATTCATGAATCATGTTTTTTCACGTAATTTAGAATTATGGACACGAATGTAGCTAAATTGCCTATTTAGGACGCCGTGACACACTTACTTGGGAATCTTCTTAGTGTTCCTTTTGTGCTACCAAAGTATTGCCACGAAAGTACAGGATCCATTTCGTAGTTGCTAACAAATATTGGATCCAAATTTTCTGTCCATTGCATATCTCGTAACACTGTTTCGTCTACCGAATCTACAAACATAATGATTAGGTACAGATTACATTAAAAAACAAATAAAAGAAAAGTTGTACATTTTTATAAATTAAATATCAAACATTATTTATTTGTTCTGTGAAAACAGTCTTATATGAGATTATACGGGAAAAATAAATATTTCATTTTAAATAAGGACTTGTCTTAAATTAAATTAACTTTACTTTAATTTTACATTATTAAGTAGTAATAAATATTAATTGATTTTACAAATGTACATTTCTAAAAACGGTTCTTCACAAATATTTAAAACTAATAATTCATTGATGTATATTATTTTCAGCTATAACATAAATCCAAACACGTTTTGATAGTTTCAATAAAACGTTACCTGGATCTACGTATGTACTCTGTAGCAGTACGCAATTCACAGTAGTATTAAATGCACATTGATCATATCGGTCTATTGATTCTAGACTTTTATAATCTCCAAAACCGTCATTTACATAACGCTCACTCTTCACAGATGTATCTTGTTGAGCTAGATTTGATTGTTCACCAGCTTCCATTAATCTCTAAAAAATATTTAAAACATACATATATTGAAAAAAATTTAAGATATTTGTTATAATCACTATAGGTTAGTTTTATTAGGGTTTAATTATAAAATTAAAATTAAATTATTTATCCACCGGTATTTTGCTATGAAATTCTTTAACTTTAAACTATTTTCCTTAAGTTCAAATTTTACGAACTCGGACGCGCAATATCTTACTTTTGTGGTTAGATCTTCTAAACAAAAGAGTAATGCTTTGAGAACGAAAAAATTTGGTTAACGGGATTAAAACTTTTGAGACAGGAATAAATCGAAAAAACCTATAAAACAATAGTCAAAAGTTGTTGTTGAGTAATTTTTCAGAACTTTATGCGGCAACATCAGTTTATTAGGTTTATAAAATGCATATTGAATTCTGTCTACTGACCTGTATAAATTATGGAAAATACAGATCTATTACAATGTGCACATTTATTATACAATATTTAAATATATTTGAGATTATGTGTAGTTTATAATATTGTGTATATCTATTAATATACTTTGAAAAATTAGGCATATAAATAAATAAATTAATAAATAAAAAAAAAACATTGTTAAATTAATTTGTGATAAAAAAACAACTTTTATTTTGATGAAATAAAATCATTTTTAACTCGTTTTTAGAATGGTTTAAAAATATAAGTTTAATATTACAATGTTTAATATTTTACCCTTTAGATATATTTTTAATACAGACAACAAAGTGATAACTTCATCAGAATACCTGTAATTTTTGCAATAAAATACAACTAAACACATTTTTAAAATATTCTATTATTTAAATAATTACTATTAATTATACAACATTTTATTTATTTTGCTTATAATTCATATGCTCTTTAGTTTAATTGATCTACATTTTTAAAAACTACAATTAATATTAAAGTCTCATATTTGAGATCAATTTTATTTAAGCGACTATACAATTATAAATACTAAACCTTACTTGTATTAACAATTTATTTAAAAATATGCTTTTGTGATTTTAAAACGAAAACTATCACAACCGACTCATGCTTTTTTGTGATTTATTAAATTAAAATATTTACATTTACTATCATCGTTAAAGGATGATGCTGACAGGCGCCACCCTGAAAAGTTTTTGTGAAGGTTTTAATCAGATCACGTTTACATTTACGACAGTTAGTGTGATTTTTCCACATTTTAATACCATTTATGTTGACAGTTATTTACCAAATTAAAATTTAATTTTTAAAATATTGCTTTTTTACATAGATTAAAAGTATTAAATCATGTCTGGGTTGACCAAATAAGAGTATAAAATGGATACTTAAAATGTTTAAAATAATACTTAAAAAATAAATTTTAAAATATAATTTTGCTTTTAAAAACTTAAGAAAATAACCAGTTTATAGAACTAATGAATATATTTGGTTTATGAATACTAATAAATAATGAAATTATTTAATATATATATAAATAATAAATAACATTTTTAAATTTTAACTATAAATTAATTTTTATATTATAATAATAATTAGGTATGATAATAAAACATTTTTCGATAGTAATAAAACTTTGTTTCCTTATAAAGGTAAAATTTCCTTAAAGATTGTTTAAAATAAAAAAATTAAATAATTTACTGTGAATTTGTAAATAATATTTATTCACATAATTTTAAATATAAAATATATTTAATAAATAGTATAAAGTATAATAAAATAATTTGACTTTTATTCAATTACTAATGTTTATAATATTTAGTTTTTACAATTTTAAATAAAAATTATTCGATAATTTATTTTATATATTATATACCTACAGTATATATAAGTAATAAGTGTAGATAACTATTGATCTCTTGCTAAACTGCGTTTAACTTGATTAAGATTATTCACTTTAAATCCACGTTAAATACTGAATTATACTTATTATGAACAGATTCATATATAATTAATTAATATAGATATCTTTGATGATTTACCTAATGTTATTATTAATTTTTTAGTTAAGTGGTCTTTTGTATATTTTGATAGCTAATAGTTAGTAAATATGTATAACTTAAAAAAATTTTCATTATAAATGATTTCATAATAATAAATATTAACATGGCTTTAAATTAGAAAATTTATTTATATTTTAATATTGCTACTTCTAAAGTTATCTATACAATTTTTTCGGGAAGATAATTTTAAATATTTCAAAAATTATATAGAATATATTTATTAAAACTTTTAAAAACAATGTTGATGTTATTAAAATTTATAGTGTGATAGAAATAGACGATTACAATTTTACAACGTTATTGCTTCAGCAAAGACACCATTTTAATTGCAATTATTATAATTAAGAAATTGTTTTGACTGAATATTAAATTAATAAAATGAGCATGGCGTACAAATCATAACGGTTAGACGATGGTAACGACTTATGTAAATTAAATGGCAAAGAAACGAGAGATTTCAGGTCTGCACGAAGTGCTTTATAATATCATCCATCAGATGGTATGGGAAGTGTGGAGGATTTAGTCATTAGGGGTGTTAAAATGGTGTGGTTCTCCTTTTCAGCCACGAATCCTGTTAATTAAATTCCTCGACGAGTTTTGTACTATGCCTGCGCTTATATGTGCGTGTGTGCGAGTGTATCTTCCGCGTTCATATTATTCTCTCTTACTCCTTAAATTCATTCTCTCTCCAACACTTTCACTTTACTCTATCTACTCTTACTCTCTCATTGCCAAAACAATTTGACAAAGCAATCATTTCTAACAACCCTCACGCGAGCGAGAGAGAAACAGAAAATTAATAAGAAAAAGAGAGGTATTGAATGAGAGAGAGAGAGAGAGAGAGAGAGAGAGAGAGAGAGGAGAAGAATAGAAAGCTTATTATTAAGACCTCTTGCCAACACACCCATTGAAGCCCTAATTACTCCCCACCTCTTACACTCATTCCGCTCTAAGTTAATTAACGTTTATTGATATAATATAGATGCCATATTGGGATGTGTAAAAATGTTTTAAATGGACTGAAATTTCATAGCATACGTTTCTTCATATATAGTTAACATCGTTACAAGCACGAAATGATTATGCTCGAAGGCGACAAACCACTGAGGGGGAAAGTCATGTGTTTTCAATGACGTGAGTTGATTGTGTATACGAGTTATAGAAATTAAAGAGATAGAAAGCTTACATTAACATTAACAAAATAGTATGAGCGTTTATGTATGGATGTGTATACATGCTTATCCATAAAATGGCGTAAATTACTACTAAACACAAAGGGAATGGTTTATGCTAGTTTAAAATTGATAGTTACTAGTTGTGCTTATAATTATTCTTTTGTTAATATAATGAATCAATTTACCATTATGTTATATTGGATACAGAATAAATAAATTGTAAAAAATACTCACTAAAACAGAATTCATTTTAATGTCCATCATATTTTTAACTTCAGCTGCTAAATCACGAATAAGTAAAAGCCCATCTTTTCTTCGAACTTTAGATTCTCGCTCTCGATATTTCTGTAATTCAAAAATTACATAAGACTTTTTTATAATTTATTATTATAAATAATATTGAGATTATAAATAAATTAATTTTAATTATAATTCATTCAGTTAATGATAATATATATCCATATGTACTATACTAACTGAAAGAAAATTAAAATTTAATCAAAAATTTGTTGACATAAAAGCAGGTTATATTTTATTTACAAACCATTTAAAAATAAAAATGTCAATAATATGTATATGTTTCGTTTTTTAAAAATAAGAATCATTATTTCAGTACATTAAGTATAACATAAAGTTCACAATACATTTTGTATACTATATATCTAAATAGTTATTTATTCATCTTTTAACTTATTTAGATGAATGAGTAATAAAATATAAATTATAAAATTTATAAAAATGTACAAATAAGGATTATGTTTTTAACATTACATATCGATTGGTACACGTATACAATTACAGAACATATGAAATCAGAAGGGTTGCTGATAAAATTTTACATAAGTAACAAAAGAGAGTTAAAAAATCATTCGGCTATTGTTTTATATTTCCTGTATTCTATGATTTAATAAACAGTAATCATAAAAACGATGAAGTATGTTAAATTTTTTCAATACAAATACCATTACACAGTATATTTTTTAAACTTATAAGAAACTAGGATTCTATAAATACATAAGGTCTGAATCTTGTTTAACTACAAGTGACCATTTTTATTTCATATATTCTATGGTTTTATCATAGAACATATGAACACTATTATTTATAATTGATGGTAATTTTTTACTGTTTATGAATAAAAATCGAAAATGTACTATTCTAAGAATGAATACTTGCAGTTATAAGCATATTAATTATTAATTACATTTGACTTATGAGATATGGATAATCTAAAATTGATTGTCACTCAGTCAGTATTTAATTTATATTTTAACTATTTATAATTATAATTATGACAAAGTTGCTTATTGATAATTGTTATTATAACAACACTATATTAATTAATATTTAATTTAAAAAACTATGTTATATATTTTATTTATCTATTTTTAATTCATTAAATAATAATTTCAAAAAATCAAAAAAAAAAAAAAACAAATTATACATATCTGTACTGGAGCTATATAAATGTGATATAGTGCTGTAAGGTAATAAAGTAAGTTAATAAACTAAAAAAACTATAATGTTAGGTTTGTATTCATAAAAATATTGTATCTTCATTTCATCTAGTTAAAAAAGTTTTTCATTTTTTTGGATAAATATGAATAAAGTTAATTTTTATCTTTATATAGATACATTTGAGTTGCATTATTTTAATCTTTATCCAAATAAACAATTATGTTTCTAATCCACACATTGAATATGAACGTTATATGTTGTTTAGAATTTTGAAGAACAATAATAAACAATACAGTAAATGTACTGTTAAGATAACTAATATAAAAAAAATGATAATTGAACATTTTATTGAATATGCTGTGATTACTAACAACTTAATTTGAAATCTATTATTAGTCATCACATTAAATTTTGCTGATGTATTTATTTATTTTTTCAAATAACAATTCACAATATGTTCATTGATGAATATAAATCAGTACGATAATATAGTATAATATGATGTATGGCAGCGGTTCCCAAACTTTTTTGACCACGAAATCCTTAGGTGATAGTTTGTGTTTTGTGAAACTCTAATGTATGGAAGTCCAATTAAACTCAATTTTTCAATTAATTATTGTAAAACCAATAAGTACTCCTAGTAATGTTTTGAAGAGAGTTCATGATAGGTTTTCATTATAATTACAATACTTAATGTTCACCTTGTAGAACCCTTGATATTGTCCCATGGAACCTTTAAATTTTGTGGAACACACTTTGAGAAACGTTGAAGTATGGCACGAATTTCATGATGTAGATATCACCCATAAGTAATACCTCTGATAAATATTTATAAATTGTGTTATAAAACACACATAGTAATGTTTTTACATCATAATAGAGTGATTTTTATTTGTTTGTATTGTAATTCATATTAATTATATACATTTTTATTTTATCAATAACCCTTTCAGCACTGACCTACATTTTTGTGATATTATACTTAAATAATCAAGTACTGTTACATATTCATAAAATATCACGTAAAATGCTATTTTAAATTTGTTTTCTTATTTTTGAAACTACATTACACATAACTTAATTTTTACAAAAATTTGTTTCTATAACTCAATGAAGCCCGATGATGACCTATCAATAAAAATGCGTAAAATATACTTAATAGAAGAATGTAGTTAAGTACAAAGTGCTACAATTATATAATACAGCAACTTACTCTTTGTATTTCGTTCATGTTGGTGATTTGTCTGCCGAACTCCCACAGGTCCACGCCAAATTTCAGTGCCCAATTTTTTACTCTAAAACATAACACACGCGTACATCATAAGTATATGTATAAAACTGGGTGAATTCAAGGGTAGTCGAGGGTATGTCTGGTGATTCACCAGACTGTGTATTATTATTCACTGGCGGCGGGCGTGTATTTGTGGGTCACACGTATCACGTACGTGATGCTTGTTAATAGGATCCGGCCACAATAAATATGTGTTGTATTACGATTTACTTACAAAAATCAAGCACTAAAGTGACAGTGGGTCGACGAACTGTTACGTATAAACAATACATTTACTTTGGTATGTTGAATAATATTGTATACAAAAAATAGTCATTGTAGAGCACTTAAATATCTTGATCCTGATATATTACAATGTAATATTATTACATTGGTTTAAACGAAGAAATTCTGAAATCTTGTGTTTATTTTATTCTAGATGAACACTTTTTTTTACCACGAAAAAACGAATCTTAATGGATGTTTAAAGTAAGCATAAAATCGTTATTGTTAATTCTTTATTATCTAATGAATAGAAGAAAAAATAAAGTTATTTCAAATACTCTCCCCATTGTTATCATTTTTGATATTGAAATGATTCATTGCAATTGATATTACTTAGACCTGCACTCAAGCTTATTTATATATTATTATGTTTTATCATTTATTTCAAATGTATACCTACATAAGTAATATGATTCTAAAACACTCTCCGATCAAGTAACCTATATACAGTATAAATACAATTTTAATCCCTATATAATCACCACTATAACTCAAACCTGAGAGTGATATTATTATTTAAATATTGTTTTATAATCAATCAATAATTTATTTATGCATAATATTATATATGGCACAAATGTGTACTCCTATAAATGTATACAATGAAACAATTTTATTTTAACCAATTGATATTTTAGTGCATAGATTATTACTATATTGAATATGGTATAAGGTAAAAAAAAAAATTAATATGTACTACACAATATATTTAAATGTTTCTGTAAAATAATGATATTTTTAGTGTCTACAGACCACATTTCTACAACCATGTTAATTATTTCTGGTAGAATTATACCCTAGTTATGATAAATATTCCTCATATACTAGATAAAAAGTATTTTGAAATACGAAAAATTCAAAATGTTTTAAAGAATTAACCAAAGATTTGACCAGTTTTTTTTTTATTTTTTTTTTACTTGTTTTACTTGAAAACTGCTGGGAATTTAGTTGCTCTGAAAAACTCTAAGTAACATCTGTGTCCATTTCTCAATCGATAGAGATAATCGAGAGATGCTACATAAAACTCAAAGAAAATGTATAGGTTATACTAGTAATAAAAAAAGAAAAGAAAAAACATATAAAATAAAAAAAAGATTATCATAGGAATAATAACGAATTATAAATCTCACCGTCACGAAACTATCTAAACCAAATTTATAACTTATAACTAATAACCAGATAATTTATAGTTTCGAACATCAAAATTACCACTCTGTAATATTTTATACTTTTATAAGAACATAATTAACGAATCTCCCAGACAGTAAAAAATTTGTTGCACGATAATTTAATGGCAAGAAAGTTATGATTCAATTGGCTTTTAAAAATGCGATGGTAGCGAGTAGGAGTATTGTTGAAGCGTTATGGTAAGGTAAAAATATAACGTAATAAACCGTTTAGTGCTTTACGTGGTCACTATTTTCTACTGAACTAATTGCGCTTGAAAAAGGTTTGTTGGTAAAACATAAAAGTCACTAACATTAGTTAATCATGATAGCTTATCGATACAACATAACGGTAAATTGATCCTTTCAAAAATACAATTCTAGTTGAATTGGAGACAACGACTAACGTAAAAATTTCAGTAGCGCATGACTAAAATAATTGTAAACACGCGCCTACTGATATATAATCGAATAGCTACTTATTGGTAAATTACATGAGAGTTAAGTAGATCAAATTACTCGATTCCCAAAGTATGTTCAACCTGATAACTGTTCTTCAATATATATATATATATATGCCAATATTGAGAAAAGTCTTCTTTATTATATAATTTGGAAAAATTAAGTTCAGCTTTATGATGAAATTAGAGTACGAGTATATTATAGACGGAATCACATCGATGAATCCACGAAATACAAACTATTTGTAAGGATACACCGTGGTCGTGAAAGTTTTCTAAAATTGCTGAAACAGGACGCGAAAGGGAAGGAAAAAGTCTGCTGGTCAATATGTACGGTTACATAATGTTTAAATAATATTGCGGATGTCAAGAACTGGAGAGGGATGACGGAGCTAAATAGAAGCAGGTGATGTCCATGGAAGATCTGTGAATGGAAAGAAATAAAAAAAATAAACCAATAATATACTATAACGAATTCCGGAGCGGTGGTGTTAACAAATGAGCGGGCGAAATGGTTACGAGAACAATCATTATTATTATTATTATTATTATTATTATTATATAATATCACATAACACGTGTGGCTAAGAGGCATTAATCACACGGAACGGTCCGGTGACGGTAGAAGGGTGGAATGCGCAACCACGCGCCACCTCAACACCCGCGGTAGTATGTCGTAAGGTTGGTGGGTTGGACAGGGTAGTCCACCGTCGTGACCCTTTTGCTCTCGTGTTTACACACGCACGCATGCGCGCGCCCTTGCACACACACAGACATGATCTCGACCAGATATTACTACTACCACTACTACTACTACAATTACTACTACTACTACTACTACTACTAATACTACTACTACTACTACTACTACTACTACTACTACTACTACTACACTACTACTACTACTACTACTACTACTAATACTACTACTACTACTACTACTACTACTACTACTACGACTACTATTGCAACTTTACTGTAACTACCGCTACTAGTAGTACGTAAGCTGTGACGTTGTGTGAGTATGCGGTGCGCACAGGAGCGCTAGCGTCTCCTGCCACCGCCGTCACCACCGTATCGATCGTTTGGGGTACGAACCCCCTGGATTCCGGTCCGCTATTTCCTCCCTCCCTGATCGTGTTCGTCCCCTATACCCTTCGAAAAAGGTGAACGTATGTGTACACGTTGGTCGCGCGGGTGGGCCGAGACGATAGTGGGTCGTCATGTGGGTCGGGACGAGAGTGTGGAGGTAGGCCCGCACGACCTGCACCGGACAATCACCCCCCCTTCCAGTCAAGCACGTTTCATCGTATTCCACGTCGTCACCGCCGCGGCCGCCAAAGCTTCTTCTCTTCCATCTTACCGCATCTATAATATCCTCCCCATCGTCATCGCCGTTGTCGTAGCGATCTGTGGAATTTTGTTTTTCCTACGTTGTATTCAACTTTCGATCTGATCGCTCGCTATGCGCGTATAATTTAATATTTCCGTAACGATGAAATCATCGACGATACTCATGCAGTCTCTCTCCGTCAACTTCGCGTTACAATATCATATAACCATTGATTAAATATATACTTAACCAATGATATAACATCCAATGAGTTGATTAACAATTCGCTCATGTATGATTTTAATATTACATTTAATTCTACGGTTGTATTTCTTTTCCACTTTGAGTATATAGGTCGCGCGTTTATACATATTATGTTCAAACGTTTATAGGTTGAGGAAGTGTGTCCCGAAAGTTTCATATAACCTCTCCCTATCGATTGGAAATAGAACACAAATGTTATCTTAGACACATCATTTTTGGAATTTCTAAGTAGTTTCTGAGAAAATTTCGAAAGAACACAACTGTAATTGGTACAGATCACTCGTTTTAAATGAAGTCCACATAGTATAATTATTTCGTTTAAATCAGATATTATTAACCCTATAAAATTCAAATCCATGCCAACAATTTATGTTATAATGTTTAAAACTTAATTGTGTTCTTCCAAACTTTAAAATGTTAAACCTCATTCAACATTATTAATTACTTTAAATCTTTTTAATATTATCCTTGCTGTCCATCTATCCATCCAATTGCTTAATTTGTTTATCCGATTAACAAAGAACCCCAAGTGAAAATGTAAAAAAAATTGGTTCGCAATGTTTCTTGTTAAGTAATATTCTAACTTATATGTTTTAATATTAAGATCGTGATGGATTCAAAATTTACAAATGAAATTAATAAAAAGTTTATTTAATATATCGTTTTTATTTTTTTTTCAGTCTATTGTCAAAAAATAATTATTTAATTTCATAATTTAAGTATGCATTAATAATACTATAATTTAAAAATAATTTCAAAATTATCATATTATATATATGCATGTGTTTTCCTGTATATGATTATGAAGATAAACTTAAAATTATTAAATACCTAATAAATACTTTTTTTATAGAACAATCGGTAATTTGTATTAAAATTTCACTACTTCTTTTTCACTACTGCATTTATTAATTTCAATAAAAAAAATCATATAATAAACTTAATTTTTTTGATATTGACTATCAACACCAATTATACCTTCTTTGGGTAATAATCCCAAATCACTCTAAACTCCTCATAGATATTTTTCTAAGAATCAAACCATCTCTTTTTATTATTGTATAATAATAGTACATTTCATTTAAATGATAGATAGTTATTAATTATAATTAATAATATATAATAATATAATATAATTATAATTATAGATAATTTGTGGATAATAATATTTAATAATGGTACGCGAGTAAAATACTTTTTTGATTAACCAAAAACTCATTGAATAATGATTTATTCACTAAAAAAAAATGCAATAATCTATTTCTTAAATTGAAAAACATAATAAAAAATTAACTCAAAATAGTACCTCCTATTACTTAAAGTAGTGCTCTAGATTTGATGTGGGTAATATCCGGGGTACCCACAAACCCGGGTACTCGGGTAACCGTTTATACGGGTAATACCTGATTTTGTGGGTAGTCAACGTCTTCGGGTAGTGGGTACTCATTACTCAAAATTTTCGGGTACCCGATAGTTTTTGATATACGTAAACGGTTTAGCTAGGTTAGCTAGGTCTTAACTGCTAAGAGGTTATCAGTATTAAATTATACATACTACAATTATATGAATAAAAAATATTAAAATATTTCCTCTTTTAAATTAACAAAATTATGTTTTAAAAATAAAATGTTTAGTATTTTATGTGAGTGATATTGTATTTCAATAATTATTATATTCAAGTATAATGTCGAATAACATGTTAAAAGCTATTATAAAGCCTATATTTAAATCTTGCTGTTAACGGATATAATGGCCTTATTCGTTACCTTTTATGTGTATAGCTATGCAGATAATAATAAGAAATCACAATCAGTGGCGTACATACGGTAGAAGGGGACCCCCACCTCATTCAAACCCACCTACAGAGCCAACAAAAAAAGAAAATTGTGATACAATTGATGACGTGTAATATATTCGTAGTTTTCATTTTTATGCTTTAAACTTAAAATATACAACTAAACAAATATTATAATAATAAAATAATTTTATTGATAGGCGTTTGAAAAGTTTTGTTAACTATGCTGTTTTATATTCCTATAGCTATTAATTTATTGTAATGTAAAAGTAAACTGTAAATTATTAAAAAGATATATAAAATAATATCTATTTTATAGCAGTTATATATCTGTGCAACGAAAAAAAAAAAAAAAAATAACGAAATTATAGGTTTCGTTATAATCGTTTACTAATGAGTATATAAACCATAACAGGTACCCGAAATTTTGTAAATCGAGTAATACCCGTAAAACAACCCGGATACCCAGGTTCTCGGGTATCAAAACCACTACTTAAAAGTACAAATTTGTAAAAAATATTGATTTTCAATTATGTACAATTATATACAAGTATGGAAATGGCTCTAGAATTTACCATCAGTTTTCAACATTATAGTCGGAAAGTGCATATTCTTTACATGTTAATTTTATTTTAATTATACCCAATGTTACATTTTTTAACGTTTATCAACATTTGTAAAAATCTTTTAAAAAAAATGTTTATTAAGTATTTATAAATATATATCAACGAAATTTTAAACATCGTAGAGAATTACCAAGGATAATTTAGAATCAAGATTTTTTAATAAATATATTTTAATAGAAAAGCAATCATGAAACTTGATATATGATCAAGAAGTGGATTCAGTAATAGTTGAAGGTAAATTTGTTCAAATGCAAGTTATATGTCAAAATGTAAAAAGAGCTTTAATTAAGATTTGATGAGTGACAGTAAAAAGTTTGAATTTTGTTGATGTAGGATCCTTAATTTTTTTTTTTAATTTGTAACACCCCAAATTTCTATATTTTAAATTAGCATTAATAAAAATATATACATTATCTGTATTATAATTTCTAAATAATATATTGAGGTCATAATTGATATGTATAGAAATGTTTGCTTTAAAAAAATAGTAACTTTTTATTATATATCAGAGTTTTATTTTGCATTTTCAAATCGATCAGCCAGGAATTCAAGAAAAATAAAAAATAAATATGAATTTTGTAGTTTAATATTAACAAAATACAAGATGCCTCTAATGAATATAGGTAGATGACGGTATAGGTACTAGTTTTTAATAATTTGAAGTTTGTTTAAAACTTGGTACATAATATAGAGAATTTATTTGACAAGAATAATTATTAGTAAAAGTTTTTTTGATTTCACGAGGATTGATGAGAGAAAGAAAGAGAGAGAAAGAGAGAGAGAGAGAGAGAGAGAGAGAGAGAGAGTTTGTTGATTTTGTTAATTTTTGTGTTGTTAATTAGGGTCATCATCGTTAAAGATGAAAACATGTGAAGTATACTGTCTTGAGTTTAACAGTTTTTGTTGAACCAATGGAAATAATTTGAAAACTAATTTATTTGAATATTTCAATGATAGATTAATTTAAATGTTATTGTTACAATATGCAAAGGTAATTATAATAAAATTGAGATAAAAATTGACATGAGCCGTTACTTTAATGTGGATTGATTTATAATTACTATTTCTCTCACCAACTATTTAAATTTGTAGATAGAATTTTTAGTTACAATTTTAAAGAAATTCCAGTCTTAAAGATACTTATGAAGATATATGTAAATATAGAATTTGATGATTATTTTGTGGTATACATATATCTATCAATTAGTAGAAATTAATAACGTAAATTGTATGAACGAAAGAAAAGAAATAGAGAAATAAATACTTGTATACATAATTATATTGAATCTTGAAAGTTTTATGTATTAATAAACAATACTTACACCTTTTTATATATCTTTTTTTTTAATATAAGTGTTCCACGTGTAAGCAGTAATTAATGATTCCCAATTTCTTTAATAATATTTTATAAATATAATTTAAATATTTTTTTCGCTTCCTAAAAAATTCTTTATAAATTTATAACAACGTAGACAAGTACTAATGTATTTATAGAAATCAGCAGTTTCTTTATTGATTTCCAAACATAAACAGTTGATTGGAAATCAATAAAGAAACTGCTGATTTCTATAAATATATTAACAACATAAACAGTTGATGTTATCAATGATGAATTATTGATTATTGATGAAACATTTTTTCTATTCAATGATTTTAACTTTATGAGACACCGATCAAACAAAAAAATGACAGCTAAACTCTTATTAAGATTGTGAAATAAATTTATGTCTATGTAGTGTCTTAATATTTTTCCTATTAATTTGAATTAAGCCTTCACTTAGTAACCAAATATCAAACACTTAACTCACAGTTCTACTTATTAAGTTTATATAGTAAAATTAACACAAATAAATAAATAAATAAACTAAGCATATACATTTTACAGTATATCTTTAATCTATTTTGTTTGATGTAGTTCAACTTTTGGTTCAGTTATGCAGTAGAAACATTATACACAACAAATTTAATTTATGTAAGTTATAACATCACCTCAATATTTCAAAAATATACCAGAATTAAACTACCATGTTCTAAAAAAAATAAAAACACACTTAAATGGTTCTTCTAATGTCATATAAAAACCTTTTTAATGTAAATTTTAATATATTAAAATTTATAAAAGTACAATTTAAATTCATTGAATTTATTGAAAAATTAAAAACTTGAAAAATAATAAAGTGTATTATACGTTAAATATTAAATGAGTTTATCTAATAAATGTATATTATATTCTATATGCTTATTAGAAAATAATTTTGATTTAAAAAAAATCAATATTATTTATAACTTAAGGTTATTATTATTTATTTTTCTTATGATAATGTACTTAATTGTTTATTATAGATGGACACATAATAAGGTTAAAAATATCAATTATTTTTCCTAAATCATAATATATTATCGAAGATAATGAACAGCAATAATGTTATGAATGATAATATATAATAACAGTATTATTTTACTATCATAAATTATTTATCTATATACATATTACTTCCTATATGTCTTGAATTAAAATACTGATACCTAACACAGTAAGCTTCACTATATAAACAAAATTAATATCGCAATTATTTCAACAATGACTAATTAACTAAGAAAAGTTGTGGTAATTCAATTCAAATGTTATATTTTATAACCATTATTAATTTAGATTATTAATATTCATTAAATATCTACATAATATGTAGAAAATATATTATACTATATTCAGTTTATATATTTCATAACATTTTTATTTATAATTTCGTTAATTTTTATTTTCTGTTTGGCGTTGACCTACAACACGGTCGTATATCTATGCGATTGAAATTTGCTCGTCCCTTTACCGTGAGTTTAATTATGTAATCATTTCATGGTATTATATTTTATTGAACGCGCCTTTACTTTCAAGATGGATAACATATCATCTTTGTTTTTCAAAGGACTTCTAAACTTAAACGGTCCCTGCCATTATCGCCTAATTTTCCATACTGTGAATAAACCAAACCATTAATCTCGCCGTCTTGGTGAGCATAGAGGACATCGAAATCGAACTCCATACTTCTTGTAACGTTCTTTACATAATCAACGAATCTATTGTTTACCATCAACATGATAACATCAGGGATACGTCAATCTACGTTAAAAATTTTAATAATTTCTTTGCATTCAAAAATATATTGGTACAAATTATTGATTCTTACGGGTTCACATGTAAGTCGTCGTTTTCTTTTTTGATTGTTAACTTTCACGGACGTCTATATTTAATGCAATTACGGAATACCAAATGACAATCAGTGTCTATTTTCACACTTTTATGCTATCAAAGTATCGATCCTACAAGGTTATAATCAGAAATCTGTATCGCTCAACATTCGTATCTGATACATCTTATGCCCTTGAATTAAAATAAAGGTCACTTTGCTAAAAGAGTTACGAACGTCATTAAAAATATCCGTCCACTTCCGCTGTTAATTGTGTAACGTTATCCAAATACAGACAATAGAGAAATTTTTAATGCGTTATCAATGTTGCACATTATAATTAAAGTTAGATGTCGGATTACCCATTACGATCAATAGTAGTGCATCTCAGTGTTGAAAATTCCAGAACTACGGACATGCGCTAACTTTTGTCATCTCGTACTTGAAATCAGTCACTATATAGCAATAATTAATCTTGTAATCCCAAAATATTACTATACTATTCGGGTTTTTTATTATATAATAGATTGTTGTCATGTAATTTTATTTTATTTTATGTTAGATTTATTTATTTCCAGCTTACTTTTCTTTACAAAATTATGAATTGCATAAGTATTCATCAATACTAAACATAATTCATTGAGAATACTGAAAAAATAGTAAATTGGTTCATTAGTTTAAAAAGCCTCAACTATAAATTCTTTCATTCAATATTTTTTAATTATTTAATAATTTAACGACTTAACAAAATTTATGATTTTTGAGAGTAATTCTAAAGAAGTTTTATTGCACATATTTTTTTCTCAGGTACATATTGTACACTTCTGAACTGGATCCATTTGTGAATATTCATTAGCTATAACTTATCCATTGGCAAATTTAACTATAACAATACAATAAACCCCGGGATGGAGCTGAATGAACAGTCTCG
Source organism: Sipha maydis (assembly GCA_034509805.1). NCBI lineage: Eukaryota > Metazoa > Arthropoda > Insecta > Hemiptera > Aphididae > Sipha > Sipha maydis. The sequence goes on along the minus strand of JASXSY010003028.1, from coordinate 106,392 downwards.
ATCAGTTCATCAGTTCATCACGCAATATTTCACTATTCCGTACACGTATCGAGCGTTTATCATTAGACTCCGATTTATGCTTCATCCACTCGAGTGATGTATTTGTTTATATACTTTTAGAAATCTAATAGACGTGCAACAAGATTTACATTAAAACAAATTTCAGGCGCGCGCTTTATCTAAGCTGTATCCACTGGCACTGTGCACGCAAGCAACGTGGACAATGCGTGTAGACAATTGTTTCAATCGTTTTTCTTTGCAATACGCGCCCAAGTGTCTCGCGTGTATCCCTATCGTGTTGAATGTGTGCCAGGCTTCAATGCGAATAATAATTTATAACGTGGAATGGAGGAGGCGGATTGGTAGGTAATAGGTAGATCGGTAGGGAGAACGAGTAAACGTTGGTTGCGACGACCGGTGACGAGGGAATGGTATACACGAGTGTTTAAAAAAAAAAAAAAAAAACCAAGTGGACAATAATTACACAGTTATGTGACACGAATAAGTAGGCAACGAGAAAATTGTCGAACGAATAAATAAACCATTGTGGAGCGTAAAAAGTTCCAAGCACGACACAACGATTATTGTGCACAAGTCGTGCGGCCGCCGATACCCCAGCGCTGTCCGGTGCGTCGCGACGCAATACGGAATAAGGACGATGTCGGCGACGCGCGCGAGCACGCCACCGCCACCGCCGCGCACCGTCGCCGACAAACCGCTTCCACCAGCTGCACTGCGCGTGTACGCGCAAAGAGATAAAATTTTATTACGGATTCCGTATAATGGCATCTGTTGCCCTACCACCACCATCAACCCCCACCCTTCCACCTACGAGGCGGTTACGGTGTAATATTTTACCGATCCCCGTTCATTATACGGGCTGTATAACCGTGGATGGTTGCGCGGCGTGCGCGCGGTACGCGAATAAATGCCCTTTTGGAAAACCGCAGGGGATCAAATTCGAGATAAAATTAATGGCACGCGCTGTACATACACGGGCCGCGTAAGCCTGCTGTATCTAGCTTTAGATTTTCCGACGCCGATCCTATGTCCTCGGTACCAACCACCTCCGACCAACCAACAATATCCGACTACCTATTTATTACCACCCTCTCCCTCTATACCTCATTCTCGCCCGTTCCATCACCGCGCTGTACGTTCGTACACGGTAACCTATTGCTAATCACCTCGTCTGCTTCTCCCGCTACCGTCGTCGTGTCGCGTATTTACAAGTCGCGTACAGGGCGTTGTTGTCGGTTCGTACATGTTCCAACTACGTACTACACGCTGTAACGGTGTGCGCACACCACTAATAAGCTTAACTTACACAATGTAATATGAACGTGTAAACATGGTTTTTTTTTTTTTTATTACGAATAAACGAGAAAATGCGAAACGAATAAGGGAAATAAGTCCGTTGAGTGTCCGCATAGACGATTGCACGTAGGACTCTAAGCCACGTACAGTGTGTGATGCAAAAAAGAGAGGGAGGGGTACTATGAAAAATCTTGTAACGCCTCCTCGTTTCAAATGTTATTAACATATTTAGAAGTACGCCGCATTCAAGGATATAAGGTATCAACCAAGGGTTCAAAACCTATTCGGAAAATACTTTCAAGTCAATTATAATGAATATTTGTAGAGTTCGAAGAAAGACAACACGTAATAAACTATAGAGAGGTAATATATTTACTCAGAATATAAATATATACTTCAATATCACTCACAACTTTAATGAAGGTATTATATTCGAGTCAAAGGGTTAAAACATTATAGAATGTCTACAATAAACAATTAATATATTCGAACAAATAAATTATATTGGAATTCGTATAAATTGAAATCAAAAGTGTGTTCCACTCCGAAATATTGTATACATTACTCGAAACACAATATTTAATATTTTGTAATTCTTAATAAATCTAACAATAGTTATTATTTTTTTTTAAATTAGTTTAATGAAAAATATTTCAGTTTGAGTATTTTATCATTTACTACTTCTAAGCTTTTAATAAAATATGAAAGTATAATAAAATACGTGTAATGTATAATATTATAAATATATGACACTACTATTAAAAAAATGTATGTATAAATATTAATAGTACATAGAAAAAACCATCTCTATTTAAATATAAGTTACAGAATTATTTATAAATATTCATCCGCATGGGAAAACACATTCTGTCAAAATTTTAATATTGGTTCATTATTTACAACTTTGGAAAACCATATAGAGTTTCGATTAATAGTTTCATATTAAATGTTAATTATTTAAACCCTAAATTAAGTACATAAATAAAAAAAACAGTAATTAAAAATAAGTTAAAAATTAATGCAAAAAGTTATACAACATAAATGTAACACCATCAATGTTTAACAAAAGATTGAAGCGTAAGTCAAGCTGTTTCCGGACATTTTAAACACCACAATATTTGTATTAATTATTAATTACTAAAAACTCTTTCATTATAATATACTAATTACTAAAGTCAAATTAAAATATTTATAAACAGAATATAAAAATTATTTCATAGACATATTTGAAGTTGATTATGGTTAGAAATATCTCTGAACAATATTTATTAAATTCCTTTACTATATATTTATTTAATATAATATAATATAATAATATATTTCTAAAACAAAATGATTAATTTTTATTGAATGATTGAATAGACATCAAAACAGATAAATTTCCTAACTTTTTTTCCCTATATTATGTTAAATTTTAATTAATATTTTAAATATCAGTATCAAAAATCAAACGTTATCTTTATCATTTTATTTTATTCGAATCTTTGAATCTTTATCAAATAAACAAAAGCCATTTTCAACTCAAAATCAATTTTTTTTTTTTTTTTATATAGTTTAAATTATTTTATTACAATTAGTTATTTAATAAAATAATAAATAACCTCTTAACAGCTTATACACGAATTCAAAATATTATAAGATACAATGTTGTTTTTTATACCAAAAATAAAATCAAAATGAATCAACTTAAAAATATTCATATTTATTAATTTTAGTTGGATAAGTGTGGTTACAAAGTCAGAGACGCATTAAAAAGAATAATAGCAAAAAGTACATTTGTCACGGACGCAAGATATAAGAAGACACTGAGGTCGGTAACTTTTTTGGGTCATAATTTTTGAATAGAAGTAAAATTATTAAATATAATATAAATCGTTTAAAAATTAATATTTGAGTTATTTGATATGGAAATTTAAAATAGTTTGTTATCTTATGTAGTTACAATTCTTATTAGTAAAATAGTAACTCATATTATACTGTGCACAGGGCTGTATTTAATGGGTGGTTATGGGAGGCAATAGCTCTCTTAAAATATTTAAGGGCTCTTCATATTTCTTATGGTGTTTCTAAATAAAAATAACTCGATTTTTAGTATTCTCAATAGAAAATTATTTATGAGCGATAAATATATTAAATTATATGAAAAATAAATGTAATATTGTAAAATAATTTATATTATTTAGTAATATATAAAACAAATATAAATTTAAGAGTTTTTTTATTTGACACGGTACTTTATTGAGATATAGATATTACTTTAATATTGATTAGTATTGAGGTAAGAAATTAAGACCGAAGGATACCACCAATCAGTCTCATAAAAGATAATTTTATATAACTTTATTTACGTAATTTTTTGAATTTTTTATTAATTACAAATAATATGGATGAGTATACTGAAATGGAGAAAGTGAATCGCGAACGTAGTAATCGGCTTTTTAATGAATAATTAATGTCACTTGTTTTCAGTTATGCACTTTATAAAAGAGTGATGGTAAAATATTGTGGCCCCTAGGTGGTAAAATCTTAAATACAGCCCTGCACACAGTTAGCTACTAGGCGCTCAGTTCTTAGTTCAAACCTGGCTTAAGGTACGGTTTCCAAGGCACGAAATGTAGTGACGACAGTTCATCAATATCTGTATCATGGTATACACTAGTTTGCAATACGTTATATATTGCAACGACTAAACTTTTGATTCTATAACAGTAGCATACGATACGTCATGACGACCATTGACCAATTTACCATTTGAATATGGCGTCAAAATTAATAATAAAAATAACACTCGAAAATATGTTCTAATATAGAAATTTATAATATGAAATTTAATTTTATATTTTTTTTAATGACTGCTGATTTTTTTTTTTTTTAATATCTTCTAATATCAAATTATGATAGCTCAACGGACTGTTGATAAATACTTTAAAAACTCATTAACCAAAACGATTATTAAATATTTTATCAGTTGAATTTCTTTTTGTTAATTTCAGATCAGAAAAAAAATGTCTTAATTTTTTTCCTATAACAAAACACATAAAATGTTGTTTTTATTAATAATAACAGTCACCATGTTAAATTAAAATATAATATAAGTATAAGTATATATCTTTAAAATAAAATACAACGCAGTTTTCACGTGTGTTCTCAGACAAAATATTAGCTATACTGAAAATGTATCTCATGATTGTGGCAAGATAAACAAGAAGGTGCTACATTCCACTTTACCTTTCAAAGTAATAAATATGCCAACAAAGACTTAAAAAATAAAAATTAATAAAAATTTTTAGTGTATAGAATTTTCGTATTTTAAGCTAATAGATCTTGATTTATACTAAGATATTTATTTAAATAACACTAATCACTCAAATATATATATACAAATTTGTGTGTGTGTGTGTGTGTGTGTGTGTGTGTGTGTGTGTGTGTGTGTGTGTGTATGTGTGTATGTGTATTTTTATTATATTAATTAAACAATTTCTCATAATAAATAAAAAAAACATAAAAATTAGAGGGCATTTTTTGATCTATAATAGTTGAAAGCAATAAAAAATTATAGATCTTTAAAATGATTTAAAATGCTTCACAATCTGATAGGATATTTATACATTTTAAGTGCTTATATAAAAAAAAAAATGTTTTATCAAGATTTAATAAATGTTTATAAAATCTGAAGATTTAAAGTTATTTTTGTTAGTTACTTAAAGTAATATATTCATTATATTATCTATAATTATTATATAATATAATATATATATATATATACATATATACTTATGATTTACATATATTTTATTGTAGTAAAACCTTTAAACCCTCATAAAAAAAAACAAGATTATTATAATTTCAGAATATGTAATGTGAATTAATAATCTTTAGTTAAATTTTTGGTTTTTAAAAATCGTTATTTGTTTAAAATATAAGTATTATCCAAAAGCATCGAATATATTTATAACTAAATTAAGTTATCGTAAAGATTGTCCATTGTCCAATCATTACGATATTTAAGTTCTAAATTATAATACGATAACCAAATATTATAATATTAAAAATAAACGCCCTAAATTTAAATTCTCAATACTTTTCAACCATAAAAAAGAACCGGATGGGCCTCGCTCTGCTGTACACTTGGGGGTGAAGTGCGACTCTTTATAGGATAGGTCATTATAATGGATTTGTTAAATTTGAATTCAATGATAGGTATCATTGTATACGAAAAACGATTCTGAACGGAGATGATATGTTAGTCTAGAATATAATACAATGTTATTTATAAATATTATATAAGTATATTTTATTTTTAAACGAAAAATTTAGAAAAACCGAAAATTTAAATTGTCTATAAATAAGACAAAATATGTCAAAATACTTTGAAAACTTAACCATGTATAGAAAACGTCAATATAAAGATTTGGTGAAAATTTCAAGTTGTTGTGGTTTTTTGTTTTTGAGTTAGGGCATTTTAAAAAAACCGATATCATTTGTCAGTCTAGAATATTATACATTATATTATATTTTACATGTAATTTTATGTCAATATTCGCTGTTCAAACGCTTATAAAAAAAAATTGTGCCTATGGATTTTAATAATTTTTGAATGACAATAAGGAATACTTCTGTGGAATCTTCTATTAAATTTTCAAGTATTTTGTACGAGCCAAATTTTTTTTATCACCGATTATAACTTTTGAAAAAAATATTGCATAAAAGAAATACCAATCTTAACAATTGGTAGAAATTTCAAAAATCTGCGACTTATACTTTTTGAATTATAAAAAATATTTAAAATCGTTTGAGAATAAATCGTTATTTTATGCAATTTCGTAAATATTTAAATTTCAAACAGTCATAACATTTTTTCCTCTAAGTCCGGAAGAAATTTTTTTAAAGATTTTTGTAAAGTAACTTATAGATAACCTAGTGTTAAAATTTTGAACCTTAAGTATGAACAGAAAAAATTCTATGAATTTTTATCTACAAAATAACTTGCAAATTATCGTGATTTTTACACATTTTATACAAATTTGAGCTTTAAGGGTATATAAAAAAAATTTGAGTAAACCGATCACCGATATTTTTTAGTTACGATAAGTTTAACTTATTATAAACCTTGTATTAAATTTTCAAGAGTTTTCGGTCTGCCAATTAAATTTTATAGATGTTTAAAAACGAAAAATTTAGAAAAATCTAAAATTTAAATTGTCTATAAATAAGTCAAAATATGTCAAAATACTTTGAAAACTTAACCATGTATATAAAACGTCAATATAAAGATTTGGTGAAATTTCAAGTTGTTGTGGTTTTTTTGTTTTTGAGTTAGAGCATTTTAAAAAAAAACCGATATCTTTGTCAGTCTAGAATATTATACATTATATTATATTTTACTCTTCAAAAATCTTTAAAAAAATTTCTACCGAAATTAGAGGAATAAATTTTATGACTGTTTGAAATTTAAATATTTACGAAATTGCATAAAATAGCGATTTATTCTCAAACGATTTTAAATATTTTTTATAATTCAAAAAGTATAAGTCGCAGATTTTTGAAATTTCTACCAGTTGTTAAGATTGGTATTTCCTTTATGTCATATTTTTTTCAAAATATTATATTGATTTTTAAGCCACTTATAGGCATTTAAAATATTCGATTTTTTTACAATTTTTTTTTATAATCGGTGATAAAAAAAATTTGGCTCGTACAAAATACTTGAAAATTTAATAGAAGATTCCACAGAAGTAGTTCTTAAAGTCATTCAAAAATTATTAAAATCCATAGGCACAATTTTTTTTTATAAGCGTTTGAACAGCGAATATTGACAAAAAATTACATGTAAAATATAATATAATGTATAATATTCTAGACTGACAAAGATATTGGTTTTTTTTTAAAATGCTCTAACTCAAAAATGAAAAACCGCAACAACTTGAAATTTTCACCAAATCTTTATATTGACGTTCTCTATACATGGTTAAGATTTCAAAGTATTTTGACATATTTTGACTTATTTATAGACAATTTAAATTTTCGATTTTTGTTAAATTTTTGTTTTTAAACATCTATAAAATTTAATTGGTTGAGCGAAAACTCTTGAAAATTTTATACTAGGTTTATAATAAGTTAAACTTATCGTAACTAAAAAATATCGGTGATCGGTTAACTCAATTTTTTTTTATAAGCCCTTAATGCTCAAATTTGTATAAAATGTGTAAAAATCACGATAATTTGCAAGTTATTTTGTAGATAAAAATTCATAAAATTTTTTCTGTTCATACTTAAGGTTCAAAATTTTAACACTAGGTTATCTATGAGCTACTCTTCAAAAATCTTTAAAAAAATTTCTACCGGACTAAGAGGAAAAAATTGTATGACTGTTTGAAATTTAAATATTTACGAAACTGCAAAAAATAGCGATTTATTCTCAGACGATTTTAAATATTTGTTATAATTCAAAAAGTATAAGTCGCAGATTTTTGAAATTTCTACCAGCTGTTAAGATTGGTATTTCTTTTATGCAATATTTTTTTCAAAATATTATATTGATTTTTAAGCCACTTATAGTCATTTAAAATATTCGATTTTTTTACATTTTATTTTTATAATCGGTGATAAAAAAAATTTGGCTACTACAAAATACTTGAAAATTTAATCGAAGATTCCACAGAAGTAGTTCTTAATGTTATTCAAAAATTATTAAAATCCATAGGCACAACTTTTTTTTATAAGCGTTTGAACATCGAATATTGACGTAAAATTACATGTAAAATATAATATAATGTAGAATGTTCTAGACTGACAAACTATATCCCTGTATGCAACTGCCAACCCATCCTAATTGAAAAATATATTTATCGTTTCAAAATAAAATATACTTTTTACAATGTTTATAAATAACAATGTATTATATCCTAGACAAACATATGAACTCCGTTCAGAATCGTTATTCGTATACAATGATATCTATCATTGCATTCAAATTTAACAAATCCATTATAATAATGACCTATCCTATAAGCGAGGTGCACTCCACCCCTAACTGTACAGCAGAGCGAGGCCCATCCGGTTTTTTAAGTACCTGATTATAATAAATAGTACTATGGAAAATTTACAGTTAGTTGCATACGATATTGACTAATAGTTCTTGCGGGTATTATGTTTATTATTTAAGAAAGATAATTTATTTATTTTACGTTACATGTGATTTAATGTTTAATACAAATAATTCGTTTAGCTTTATAAATCCAAGTCTTGCAGGCCACTCAGACTTCTTATTGTTGAAAGCTGACCACTGACCGAATTTCAAATTCTAATTGTTGGTCCTTTATTAACCAAATTATGAGATCCTTTGAATATTTTCATCATGCATTCCCATGATTAATGTTACATTTTAAACAATATAACTTTCTCTAGTAGATTTAGTCAAGCTTAGTCAATCATCTACTTAGTAACAATAAATAATTTTAATATCAGCTGTTTTGATAGAGTTTACTCATTTTCAGGAATGTGAGAATAATATTTAAATAGATATTTTACACTACACACAATTATGCAATTTAAATATAAGTTTCTCTAAAATGTAAAAAATATATTAAAGTAATTCCACGATGTGGTATATTTTTTTTTTCTTTTGTTAGTACAAAACGTATTCTAAGTTGTAAATACTTAACTAACCAAACATCATCCATGTAATTAATTAATCAATAATTTATGATTAATCAAGTAATTTATATTATTTTATATTCTTAATTACAAATAATTATAAAATAAGCTTAAATATACAGATTACATACGATGATTTCTAATTTTCTTTTTATAAATAAATGTGTTTTTTATTTATTGGAATAAATACATACAATAAGATTTCTTCAAAAATTATCATACGAGTATATATTTAGTACATATTTATGACAGTTCAGGTGTGGTACATAATAATAATACCATGAATATCAATGTTACAACACAATGTATGAAGAATAATTATTATGATTTTATGTTTTATAGTAATTATTGTCTGGTAAATTTTTATATTTATATCATAATATTAGATATTAATATTTAAAAATATAAATAAAAGCAATTATAAAATAATTATTATATTATAACGGTTAAAAAAAAATTACGAGAAGTTCAAATAAATAAATTATGGGATGAATGATATCATTATACATTTTACAAACTGATAATTTATTACACACTCTACTAATTGTTTTTATAATGATGAGAATTTACAATTGAAAAGGTTCGTTTATTCAAAATATCATAAACTCTAAAGCATTAAAACTCTAAATTAAAAAAAAATGTTATGACTTTAAATCATATATTATAAATAATTATTTTAATTATAACTTTAAATTTTGGAAAAACTATTTTAAATTTTGATAAGTATAGTGGAATAATGAAACATAGCTTATTGTTATTTTCTAAATAAATACTTTATAAACTAACACTTTTTAATATAATCTATTAAATACGTGCGTTAATTAAGTTTTATAGAAAAGTTGTTTTTGCTTATGACATAAAATATTCATGTGACAGCCAAAAGTAGGTTATTGAAATTTATATATGTTAATAGATGAATCACCCGTCTTCACCCATTAACATAAATCCTTTTTTAATAATTAATTGTGTGTGCGTAGTGTCCTGGATAGCGATAACTACAGTCAAGATGGATTAAAACTTTATAATATAATCAAAAAAGTAGAAAAAGAAACAGTTAATACTGTATTAAAATCGTTGGAAGTAAATTGTATTCCAAAACCGAATTGGTTTTTATATTACGTTTTATAAAACATCGAATAATATTATTGAGAATTTCAACTTCTGTAATTGTAGACAATATGAAGGTAAACCATTTAACATTTGGTACACGGATTATAAGAAATTGATAAAATAATGCAACTTTGGTGAAGCTGAAAACAAAATATTATGAACACACATAGTTTACTGTATTTTCAACAGAGAAACAAGATTACTAGGGGATGATGTAGCGTTGGATATTAAAAATATTGGCTGAATAACGAATCCTCGAAAGCTTTGAAATGAATATTAAAGAAGGATGCTACGAGTTATTTGAGTAGAAAACCGTATCAACGGAAGCATACTTAGTGAAATAAATGAATACAGAGAGATGTTCAAAACTACGATGGAACATGATTATTTACATATTGAGACACGAAAACGAACTAGTTTATAGAATAATAAAAGGAAAACTTGAAGGTAAGAGAAACCGAAGATATCCGATAACTTTATTTGTCAAGAAAATTATCTCTGATGTTGGACTATCAAGCTACAAGAAAAAAAAGAGGTTAGTTAGTAACTGGGAAGAGTGGAGAGCATTTGTTCTGCTGTGAAACCATAGAGATGAACACAAAAAGTGAGAGAGTTATGTGACATGAATAGTGTCAAATGATCATATAACAGTTACTGATTCAATCAAATAATTAAAATGTTTCTAATACTCTTACATGTTTTGAATTTACTATTATTTAGTGATATATATATATATCCATTGATTAAATATTTGTAATTATAATACAAGAAAACTAATTAAGATCTACATGAACTACTAAACCTAATCTTACTTAATCTAACGAAAATTCAGACACTATAATTTTAGATAAATAATAAAAATGCTAATAAATTAATTATTATTAAAAAGGAATAATATTAATTTTTCATAATTATTTTTAGCTATAATAAGTACATATATTTTAATGGTTTCATAGTACTCTAAATTCAATCCAGAAACTTAATTTACGAAAGATAGCATGAAGAAAGTAAGTTGAATAAATAACTTATTTTAGGATTTTAAAATACATTTATGCAGATAACCTCATTCATATATAATATTATTTATATTGTTTTTAAAATAAACTATTAAATTTATAATAATTATTTATTTCATAGTTGTTTAAAAAATAAAAATTACTAATACTAATGTAAAATTTTAAACTATTTATTCAATAAATTTTATTTTATGTAATTGAAATTTATACAAAAATTTTGCGAGCAACTATATATGTATAACTATGTATAAAATCCTTTTATGGTTGATCATTTTCGGTATAGGTGAGTTGATTCCCGAGACCTTTTTCATGTATTAGTTGATTCCCTGGTCCTTAAGAGGTACGTACGAGTTGATTCCCGGGTCATTAAGAGGTACGTACGAGGTGATTCCCAGGTCATTATATATTTTATTCAATATTTAGTAAGATATTCAGCCTATTAGCATAACCCAAGAAACACCACAAGGAGGTTAGCTAACAAGTTTCTCAAAAATGTTGTTTTTTTTAGTTTTTTTATATTATGAAAATCATTTAATTTTTATTTATTTATTATTTATTGAATTATATTATATTTATTATTATTAAAAACATTTAGTTGTAATTAGGTAAAAATTATTATTAAAAACATTTGGTAGTAACTAGGAAAAAAAATTTAAAAAATTTAGTAATTTGGTAAACATTTGTAGCACATTGTTTTTATAAATTGGTATCTGGTAATGAGATTACCAGTATACCGTGAAATCTCTTCTCTTAAAGAAATTTGTTTTTCTTGATGTTATTTAGATTTTTTAGTTCCATTACTTCTGCATTTAATATAAGTTTCAGATTGTACTTCTAACAGCTCATTTATAAATACAAAAATATTTGGGTGCCCACTGTAGAAACAACTGTTGAGCTTAGAGTGAAAACTCTCACAACTATTCGTAGTTCTATTTAAAGTAATTTAAAATTGAGCCCATATACTTGGTGGAAAACTAGCTTCTGGAGAAATATAATTGTCAAATACGTAGTCCATAAACTCTTCAATTCTTTCGTCTCCTGTTGGTCGAATTGCCATCAACTCTTCTGTAAAGCAATCAATAACTTCTATTGGCCTTAAAAAAGGTAGGCCATAAAATTACCGGTCTCATTTTCTGAACTAGTGTCTTTGTAAATTGCCGAGAGACCTAGATTCTGAATTTTCCGCCACCAACTTTGGGCTGGATGAAATCTGCACCCTCGTATTTGTGATGTTGACGTGTAATGATTTTTTTTTTTTGTAAATTCGCGCGTGGTCTCTGTGGACATAAGAGCGAGTTGTGTGTGATGGTTGAACTCTTTACGGTCGTAAACTCTTTACACGTACTATCTATTGATAATTGATATACAACAATAGGGAATCAACTCGTACGTTCTCTCTAATGACCCGGGAATCAACTCAACGGTGTCGGTGCAGGTAAACAGGTACCCGGGAATCAACTCGTACGTTCTCTCTAATGACCCGGGAATCAACTCAACGGTGTCGGTGCAGGTAAACAGGTACCCGGGAATCAACTCGTACGCAGCCATCATTTTTAGTCAAATGTTTAACGTTTTATTATTTCAAAAAAAAAAAATGTGATGTCTTGCCAAGCTTAATAATATTTAATATTATCAACAAAAATCAAAGGAAATTTATTTAGGTACAAGGGGTAATAATAGTTTTATATAACTATATAACTAGAACAATTTATGAGGACATGCATTCGCTTGTTGTATTAAAATAATATTACGTATTGAAAAAATATCATATTTTCTTGGTGAGTAAACTAATTTTCAAAAATAAAATAAAAACAATACCGTCTTCAGTTTCTTATATATGCATCCAGTTATGAAATTGAATTTACTCTCACTCGTGATTCAATTCGATTTTCTTAATAAACAACCACTTTAACAATATTATTTAATAATCCTTTTTTAATACTTATACCATCTATTATAAAATCATTCAACCACAAAAGAATGTTAAAAAATATAATCTATTTTTGTTTAATACATTTAATGCTAAAAAATACTACTATTGGTACTATTGATATATCTTAACAATATACAACGTACCAATATAACGTAAGGCTACGTTTAAAGTTTATATATTATTAAAAAAAATACATTATACTTATCTTTGCTAATTATGAGAAAAATATGTTCAACCGCATTTATTAATTTATAGTTTTCATATGTAATCGAAACGATTTATATGTATACGTAAATTAAAGAAAATTATACTTATCATTAGTTGAAATTATATTCAAAACTATGAGTATTTATACATGAAACCTGATTATTTAAATGATTATTTGCTCATAAATTAATTTAACTGTATCTATGATATAAGAGTTTTAAATACAATTTTATTTTTTAGAGTTTTCGAAATACTATATTAATTCACTATAGTTACTACTTTAGTTAAATATTTATATTTAACATGCTAATAATCATAGTTTGATAAGTGTTCTTTATTATGGAATTGATAGTTAAAATAAGTTACGAATCTAAATACTCGATTATGAGTAATAATGAAAACTTTTTATAATGATACAAAATATTAAATAATACAAATATGAATTCAATTTTTAAAAAGTAAAATATTACCAAAAATATGAATTATTAGTATAGCTTAGCAAATATTCATAAACCTTATTATTTACGTTTATTAACACCTAATAATTACGAGTAATATTTTTCCCGCTTATTTAAAAAAAAAAAAAAAAACACCATTTTTTTTTTGTATATATGATACTATCAATTACATTTATAATATGTAATATTTAAAATGGGATAAATAAATCTTCAACCGTCGAGGTGGGAAATTATAATCCCATTGCTCGCCAAGAATACTTTTTCCCTCCAATATTTTTTTCTATTAAAATTATTATTATGTATCAATTATAATAAATAAGCAGTTTAACTTACAAAGCATTCGATTGTATAGTTATTATAACTAGGGTTAGGATGTTGATGACTTTTGCATTTTTTTTCCTTTAATTCTATACAATGCTATCCTGGCTAAAAATTTGTTTCATGCTCCCTTGATGCAGAATATTCTAATTTTATTTTGCATTTTTTTTGCATTTTTCGGCATTTTTAGCTATAAATGCATTTTTTTTGTTTTTTAACATCATTTTTCGACATTTTAAAGTCATTTTTTTCATCTTTAAGTTTATTTTTTATACTTTTTGTACAATGTTGGGCATTTTTCTCAAATTATAAATTTTAGGGCAAATGTTACATCCAAGTTTGGAAACGTTTGGATAAGTAGTAAAAAATTTTGGAAACAAATTTTATTTATATAAAATCAAACTTTGGACTTATACCTTCGGAAATAACTCAGTTGGAGACCTCTGGGATGTGATTATCAGAGTCAATCAAATGGTTAAAAAAAATTGAGTCTTAAGTTCAAAAAGCTCCAAAGAAAATCGGACAAACAATAGCAACCAAAATGTAGAATGTCATTTTGAAGAATAATGGATTTAAAATTGTAACTAACATGTCTGAAATGCTAGATTGCAAAGGTGCAAGAGGAGAAGATATTCTAGAAGATTTAACTACTGATGACGTGACCTACTTCAAGTATGCACCCATAATGTCCGTTGATGTCGAGCGAAGTTTTCCATCATACAAATATTTATTAACTGATCGACGTCGTCGTCTTTTGTTTGATAACATCAGTCATATTTCAATTGTACAGTGCAACAATGCAATATGAATATTATTATTACATCAACATCCTAACTCTGTTAATGAGAATATTTTAAATATAATTTTTTTTTTCATATATATTTTACTTTTTAATTTATTTTTAATATTGAAATTTATTTATAAATTATATAAATGCTTAATATATTTATAATTCATATTTTAAATTACTATTACCCATATCTATAATAAAAATTATTATTTATAAATAAGTTTTTTCACTTCTCTATTAGTTTTTTAGATAATTTTTGCGGTCATTTTTTGAAGTTTTTAGGGTATTTTCGCATTTTTTTAGGGCATTTTTGTGTGTTTTTTAAGTCATCAACATCTTAACTCTAGTTATAACTAATATATGCTGTCGCGTTTTACGGTACTATCATAATGTCTATGTGAGTAGTGGGGTATTTTGGAATTTTTTTTGGGAGGTATCCTGACTTTTGGCAACATTTTATCACTACAAATATTAACATAGTTTCGTCAAGAATTTATACCTGATTATAATACATTTTAATACCTTTTATCAGTGCTAATTTTCTTGTATAAAAATTTTAGAATTGATGCTTACAATTTTAATTATAATCAAATTATTACAGGAATAAAGTATAATCAATTTGACAAAATAAAATAAAACTTACGCTTAAATTTACTGAGTATTTTCTCATGCAAGTTTAATTTGTTTTGTACAAGTACTCATATATTATTTTAGATAAATTAAAAGAAAAAACATTAAAATTAAAGCTTTTTAATTAAAGCTTTAACCTCACAACATTAAAGTTAGACGCCTTCTTTTTACTGTCAATTCGTCCAATACTTGCTTACTTTCAACGAGATATTTCGTCATTCGTCAACAATATTTTGCGATACTTCAGTATTGGAGGGGAGATTTAACCCCCCGGACACCCTCCTAATTATGACACTGTATGTGAGAAGTATTTTCTGTGTTAGCCTTTAGATAAATAATTACTTAATTATTTCAATATTACCGTTGTAATTTTGAACTTAGAAAAACAACAATCTTGAAGTATATTCTGAATCATTATTTCATACTCTATCGATAAAGAAACACTTATGGTGCCAAAACTTACCCAATTAGGAATTATTTTAGAATAATTATCAATTTTTTCACAGATGCTATCGGAAATGAAAATCAAAGAACTGAATTCTATAACGGATACTATGGTATTAAATTCGAAGGACGGTTGAGATTTTATGCAGAAAATCTTTCAATACATTTTCTGTCATTATTTTAAATTTTAAAAAAGTTATTTTATTACAAATATATAAGAAATAAAGTATAACAGTACTTTAATTTATAGGCCGTAGATATTTTCCTTCAAAAACGAGATACCGTTTTTCTCCACAGTCCATTTTCCACAAAAAAAAAAAAAAGTTGGTTTCCATTTTCCTTCACATTATTTTTGACTAAAATTATGTCTATTATCCTCCAATATTTTGTTATATTTATTTTCTTTAAACAGGTATTCATTTGTTGCTGAAATGTACTATAATTATAAAAAAAAAACAAAAAAATATTATAAACTGTAGTGATTTCACTATATTTTATATTTTATATCTTATATATTACATATTGTCTGGTTATGTTAACACCAACCACTTATTATTATTCTATTTATTGATTGATGCATCTTTATCGACGTGCGTACTTGTTTATTATATTCATTCTCTATTTAGCCACCCGCCAAGTTCGGAGAGTACGGTATATTATTAAATTATAGTTATACTTAATAATTAATTTGTTCTTTTATTTCTAATTTATCATTCGACAACGATTGACGATTTTATTATTTTATTTTTTGAAGAAAAATGGACTGTGGAGGAAAACGGTATCTCATTTTTGGAGGAAAATGGACCCGCCCAATTTATAAACTAAACCAAATTTAATCATAATGTAAATTTTAAAAAAGACATTTGTTGTTATTAAGTTTATTTTTATATACATAATTCCAAAAATTATAAATCTAATTATTATTATTTATTTTTTATCAACTATAACTTAATTGCATCTGCAAAACAAAAAAAAAATTAAAACTTATAATACTGTGATTTGTAAACTATACTAAAATTAACGATTTTGTTAAATTTAAAAAGTTTATTTGTTATGTTTTATTTTAATTTTATTAGAAATATTATATTTTATTATTAATAATTTGAATCAAAAATTAATTGTTCGAAGTTATGCATTCTAGAAATGTTGTATATTATTCGAAGGAAATAATTATCATATTAATTTATAATTTGAAATAAGTTTTTTATATTTTTTCAAATAAATGTATCAGTGGGAAATGTATTACCATTTCCCAATCGATGAATCTCGTCGTAAAGAGGCAAAGTGATACTATTGTACTAACACTTGTTCGACAATGGAAACCAAAAAAAAAAAAAAAAATCCAAATTTTGAACCCATTATACGAGTATGTGTACCAAACTACGAAAACACATGTAAAGCTTTAGTTGCCAACAGGCAACCGTCCGTTAAGGGAAAAAGTATACAAATCTACAGAATAGTATGAGTGGAAATAAGCTGCTTAATATGTCTCGTGGTATGTACAATTAGAAGATTAGTGCTGTATAAGCATCCGATCAAATTACGATTATAAACAGTAAAATATCATCACGACTAGTTTTAATACTTCTTGGAATACTGAATGTGTAAGTGTTCCCAATCGGAGAAGCCTTATGATAGATAGAGTATGACGGAGGCTTATTTATGAGACCGGGCAGTCCTGAAAACCCTATGAAACGAATGTACGTCATTTCGGCAAGGCAATTTTGGTGTATCGACATTTTAACGAATGTTAATTTAATGCGTTTAACGTAAATAATTATATCATTGTTCCATAGGTAAAAAAATACTTTAATAACAGTTGTATGGTAAGTAATCGATACACTGCAAATTTGACGCACCTATTATTTTATACATATATTAATTGTAATAGCTATAAATGAACAATTTCATCAAATTTACTTTTAATGCTACCCGTACCATTAAATATTCATTTTACTAGACTTAACACAAACCCACCACCACAAGATATTCGCTGAGTCTTCGCTAAGTATTCGTTGAGACTTGAATATTACTACTCTTCGCCATTGTTTAAATTTTTACAAAATTGAATTATTTTACCAATATATATCTAATATTTTTAATATCTTTGTTTATTTATTGTCACTGGATAAATACAATAACACTCGTCGAAATGTAAGTATATCGAAATTGCACGCGTCGAAATGCTGTATGTGTCCAATTGTCTTGTGTCGAATTTACCACATTAATTTGAAGCGCGTTGTAGTGACGCGATACTCAATGAAACCAAGGAGAAGAAAAAGAAATTCTAGATTATAACAATAATACAATTTCTGATAATTGCATTCATCGCACGTTCAGTGAGGTCAGTGAACCGACTATGGTCATAATAATAATAAGCACGGATTCACGATGTGGTTATCTGTTTTTCAACTACAGTAGGGTCTCGTTAATCTGAACGAGATTGGGGACAGAGATTACGGATTTGTTCGAATTACTTCTGACTTAAAAAATAATAAATTTTCTTGCAATTTCAATATTGAAATTTATTTTGATCTATACTGTATAAATTCGTAGTTTAAAAAGACAACAAATACAATCAAAATCATTATACATTCAGTTAGTATATTTATTACATATTATGTACCTATTAATTTAAAATATTGATGTATTTTTTTTTAACACTGGTTCCTGTATGCTGATTAAATGCTTTATATAGGGCCGCATTTAGGGGGGAGGGCAATGGGGACATTTTCCCCGGTTAGCTAAATATTGATCTATTTAGAGGGCGGCCGGGTACCGCTGTTGCCCGATGTAATTACTAATATTGTAATATAATACTCAGTATAGAATCAGAAATCACAAAAAAATTTATTATTGAAGATTTTGCCAATAAGCAATCAAAAAACAAATTATTTTCATTGTACCTATTGTATTCAGTTTCGTAGATTTTTTTCGCAATGTATAATATATGTTAACCTATATTTTAATAATAGTAATTAAAACATGACAAATTAAAGTGAATATAGAATTATAACTAAAAATGTATTAAGAGAAATCAAATAGATATATTTTTTAGTGGGGGGGGGCGCGTAAAACTATGGTTGATCCAGGGTGCAAAAATTGTAAATACGACCCTGGCCTTATCCCTCAAACATCTCAGTAACATTAGTTCTTCGTAGTTTTCGACGTTTTGTTCAGCCTATTGGATGACCGTATTTAAAACTTGTATGGCTTCTGAAGCAGATACTTATAAAGGAGGCAAAAATTCATCGTCTTTGATAATGATTTCATCATCAGTTAAGATTCCCTGGTACTGTATCGCTTTATTGTAGCCCACAAATGCCCACCCTTGAATTTCATACTCAGTAATAGTAGTGTGTAGTGTGTAGCCAACTTGGCTAAAAGTGAGTTGAGAATAATGCAGTGCTTCTGAACATCAGAAGTTTCATTCACAATAACCAAGAGTGGACTAAAGTTTTTCCAAGATATTTCAATCAAATGTGAAGAGACAGATAACCAACAGTTTGCTAAGTTGAAAACCACATCTTTTAGATTGATTTTTTTTTTCAAAACTACTTCTAAGTTAACTCTGTTTTCTGGGGGGACGGAGTGACCGAATGGACTAAGGCGTCGGCTACGAAACGTACCGTCGCTGGTTCAAACCCGGCCACGGGCAGTCTCTATACTTGGATAGGAAAACAACTGCCTCTGGAGAGAGATTGCCATCATCCCCTCTCCTCGGGACATGGCAGAAACCTACGCGTGTCCCAATAAATATTCTGTGAACCAGGCGGTTCGAGATTGTTAGTCATAATCTCGGCCATACACCCGCCACACAGAGTATATATACTCTGTTTTCTACGTCCACCAAAATGTTTCTAAGTAAAAATGTTTGGTTATTCGATTGTATTTAATATTTATTATTTTATGTTTCAAATAACATTCTGATTTATTGGTTGAATGATAGCCAGTTGTGTTTGACGATAGCATCAATTTGCAAACATTTTGCCATATATACCTAACCAATTCAAAAATAAATGTCTTATGACCCCCGCATTATTCTGCTCTCGGTAACATTTATGCAGTGTAACTTATTAAAACGCGCGAGGTTTTGAGCCATTCTTAGAACAAGCAAAGGAAGCTTATGGTTGCTAGTTGCATTAACGAAAAACATAAAGGTGACTCTTTCATTCATAATTTTTTTACCGGGAATGACTTTTTCTGTAGGTGGCACTATAGTATGGTCAGTCAAAACAATCTAGATTCATTAACATTGTAAATTTGTTCTGGTTTAAATTTTTTTGTACGAAAAGTTGTTCAAACTAGTCCTGAAACAGTTTAATAGAGTTTTCTATACTAGAAAAATGTTCAACAAAAATATTAAAACGTCTTATGTCATTACGCTTTTTGATGTTTTTTAACCAATTTTTTGCTCACATTAAAAGTATGAATGTTTTTTAAAAACTAGCTGTGTGAAAATCAGAATTTTTCACAAAGCATTTCACCACTCATTAGAACATTTAAACGCTCTGTTGAATTAGCCATATGAAAACCGCACTTTCAAAATTTGGATTTTTGGTTGTTTCAAGGTTCTACGCGTACCTGGATCAATTTCCGTTTTACTAACAAACTTTTCTATTTTTCCATGTTATTTTTATAACATTGATAGTAGATATACATATTCTAAATTGTCTTGAGATGACACTAAAGCTGGTCCGTATATCGATTAACTTTATCACTTCTAACTTATTCTGTAATTTTAAAGGCACTTGCTTACGTGGGGTCCATTATACGAAATTAGTTTCACACACGCAGTGCGAAACAATCACTATGTAGTGCGACACACAAAGCTGATGAACGCGATCGACGTTCATATCTAACGTATCATAACTAAACGACGTAATCGACAAATGTTATTACCGGGAGACATTATCATTATGATATACGATGCAATAATGCTCAAGTCCATTCAGACTCATCCAGACCCTATTGCATGTTCGTAACTACTTACTCGTTGTGCGGTATGTCCTCGGTCTGGGCCCAGACGCCGGACAACGGCGAGACGACCGCAGCGACCAGCAGCACAAGACAAAGGTGCACGGTGACAGCGGTGGCGGCGGCGGCGGCTGGACGGTTGGCGAAAATCATAGTGCGAGTTATCCGGCATGCACTTTATTCGACCGCACTAATGGGACGGCGACGACGACGAGACACATGTGCACTGCGGTCGGGCGGCACGCGGTGCACGGGAGACGAACGCGCGTAACGCACGCGTGTGCTCGGAAGGGAAAACCGGAATGGATTGACGAACGTGCGTTGCGGACGCGTTACAGCGGGCAAGCGTGTACGGCTCGCGCTGGAACAGTGTTGGCTGTTTGTTAAAGTTACAGTTGCGTTACGCGGCGAGGACGACGACGACAACGACACGCACTTGTGTACACGCGTTACACTCGTTCGCGGGTGTTTCAGTCGGAACAGCGGCGGCGTGAACGGTCGTAGCTACACTCGTCCGTACGCGACCCAGCGGCAGTGACAGCGATAGTCGTGGTCGTCCATAGCGGCGGCGTGTGTGCGTGCGGCGCCAGTGTTCGAGCGATGCCCGCGTCTGCGTGCGGTGCGCGCGTATTTTAGTAAAAGTATTATTGTACGCGAAATCCAGCGGCGACGGCGTGGTAGTACGTTCCGAGTCGAGCGCGTGCGCCCGCCCTCGTCACCGCCACCGAAAACTTCCTTTTATTATATTGATTCTGCAGACAGATGGGCGCACCCCCTACCCTCGCCGTGTGCCAAAAACACACTCCCGCGCGCGGGCGCGCACTCCCCAAGCTTATATACGTGTGCGCGCGTGTACGACGTACACACGCATACATCGACCGCTATTTCCTGGTCCTTCGCGACGCCTGTCCCCGTCTCCGTCCCGTTTCCTACCCGCAGCGCGCAACTCTGCAATGACAGGCTGTGCGAGACGGTACGGCGGCAACACGACAAATTGAACTCGACGTGTACATATATATATATTCATTTATTTATTTATATATACGTGTATACAATGAAATTCCTATAGCCACGCGGTTGACAGTTATCGAGAACGTCGTTTTTTGCCGACAGACAGAGTACATACATTTGCACGTATACATGTTGTAATACACAAAGCGAACTGTCGAAAAAAAATATACATAAAATTACGCAAATATTTGTACAAAGGAGAATAAGAAGAAATATAAAAATAAAGTGATTAAAACTCGACAACAGTATTCTTAACCCTTGGTAAACGGGTTTTTCATCATCTCCCATCCTCTCTTGTTACAAATCTCTTTTTAATATATACATATATTCGTGGGTATCATCGCAGCGACCACCGTCTCAAAGATAATGTAACTAAATCACGTGCAATGACAGCTGCAGCAGTGACGGGACAAACGCGCGTGATGATGATGGCTTGAACGTTGTGAACAGCGGAACACTGCGATGTAGCCGTCCGCTGCTCTCGTCCAAACGAAAAATGCTATTTGTTTGTTGGCTGTTCTGCGAGCGTATGTTTTGAATAATGAATTTCTTTTCAACACGTGTAATGTATATGATAATATTACACAAGAAGTGTGAGGTAGACAGACAGGCAGGATGAGTAGAGAAGACGGATGAAATAGCGACGAAACGAAGACAGGCGTTCTGTTACCCCGCGGCTGACTCTTGTCTTTCCCGTAGTTAAGATATGAATAAATTAAATAAATACAAAAAATATTTGATAAAATTACACTTACTATATATACTTCGTTATATACTTCATATGAGGATTTAAATCATTCTTATCTCCAAATTTAAGTACTTATTATTGTTTATGTTGCAATCAGTAGCTGAAATTTATTCGGTTTATCCGATCAACTGATTACATACCACGCACACTTTTAATTAAGGAGCGATGGCTCAATTCTGAAAGAATAGCATCGAGTTATCTCAAAAATATACTAAATTTAATTTATTTTTTATTTAATTTTATTTCAAAATTCTTATTCACCGCCTAAAAAAGATCTATAGTAAAAAGCATTATTATATGCTTCATAGACAGTCATATGCGTATAGCCAATTACTACTGTTAATTACTGTGTGTTAATACTGTTTATTTGTTTATAAAAACTATATTATCAATGCTAAAATCAATTGATTCACAAATAAACATTTAGAAAATAAAGCACAACTATAGTTTTTTTTTTTTTAGCAATTATAAAAAATATTTGGCTCAGACAAAGTATCTTACAGCTAAACAAAATTAAATAAACAATATGTACACAATGTTAACGAATAATATAATATATGTATACATACTTTATATATTATATAAATTATATAAATTATGTATACATATATATTATAATCTATATATATAAAAATGGAGACAAAAAATTTGAAATTACATCAGTTGAGAACGGCTGGGCTGATTATCTTGATTTTTTTTTTTTAAATGATAGAGAATGTCGTGGAGCGGGTTTATAGGGTTTATATATGGATCTAATTCCACCCCCGAGAGGTGGTCAAACAGGAATTTTGAGATTTACGATAGAAATTTTTGTTTTTGTTTATAAATGGTTGCTATGGGGGTAATAAGATTTGAGAATAATATTTATTTATTAATGGTTAATATAATGAATAACCCGACGTTGCAAGGTAACCAAAAAAAAAACATAAATAAGTACTTTGAATATTTTCTATTTGTTTGTGTCATTAAAAATTCCAAAAAGACGCCAGAATTCCAATTTTTGTTGTAGAACAAATGCAGCTACAAACATGAGAAATAGAAGAGCGCAAAGAACAGACGAACAATGCCAATCCGATAATGCGAATGATTCGTAGTTGACTCACGCAGAGCAAATGACCAACAACGCCAACAGGTACATCGAACATTTATATCTGATTCATTCCTGCGTCTAGCATTCCAGTATGAGCTGGATATTGAATATTATGCTCATTCAAAAGTAGTAATTTGTGCTATGGACAAGGAATGCCCGCACTGCCATGCTCTCATTCAAAAATTCAAAAATGAGCCAGTCGGGATGTGTTGCGCGTCAGGAAAGATGCAACTACCTGAAATTGGAACACCACCTGAACCATTGAACGGTTTACTTATCGGTACAGATCCAGATTCTAACGTGTTCCTGAAGTCAATTAGAACATTAAATTCATGTTTTCAAATGACATCGTTCGGAGCAACAGAAATAGTTCGTAATACTAATGCAAATGGTCAACAACACAATTCTATACTACGGATTTTAGTACGTTAAGGTTAGGTTAGGATTATGTATTATATTAATCCACCGTATTATGTCAAACTTGGTATAACTTTGATACTTTATTAGATTTAAATCATACACTAAGGTACGTACAAACAGCACTAGGTCCGCGATCTACCGCAGGTAGATTGCCTACCTGATAATATACTGCTGTGAATCAGAATTTTTATTCCGGAGAGAAAACTTAAGATAAATCTAGAACATCATCCACCGAATATTAAATAACGAGTTGAACAAAGTTAGAGTCATAGAGTTGGTATATTTAACGAGCAACGAAGTGCACGGGATCAGCTAGTTAATATATAATTAGAACAAAATCAGATGTCAAATGACAAAGCTAGCCTCCTGGATAAAAGAAACAATAGTAGTAACAACTTGTTCAGAATTGAAGTTTAAAAGTTTAAAATAAAGGAGAGATTGAAATGGACGCCTTAAGGAATTGAGAGAAGGAACTAAATGAGAACGTTTGATAAAGAGTGAAGGACAGTCGAAAAGGATATGCGATAGAACGCAGAGGCATTCGCCTAAGTGAAGCGTACAAAAAGGGGAATCATTTAAGTTTAATTTATAAGCATGGGGGGGTAAAAGAAATGTCCAATACGTAAGCGGTTGAACTATATAATATATGATCTGGATAGAGACACATTTTTGAACCAAATATCAGTTCCAATATTTGGAACAATAAATTTAAATTTTAAGATAAAATTAGCAGGTAAGTTGTTCCAATAGGCGGACCAAAGGGTGGAAACATGACGTCGTAGGAGAGGAGTAAAATCTGACCAAAGAATTAAAGAAAAAGAAGGACTGATCAATTTTGAGGAATATTTGGTTAAGGAATCGACTGTTTCATTTTGGTGAATCTCTATATGGCTAGGAATCCAAAGACATTGTATGATATAGCGTAATTGGTCACGACAAAAAATAATAGATGTAATACAGAGAATTAAAGGGGATTAGTTTGAATTTAAATCATAAGAATTAAGAGATTAGAGACAATACATTGAGTCCGAGGCAATTAAAAACTTTTTATATGGAATGGTAGAAATAGCATTTAGCGCTTCAAAAATGACCAAGCATTTAGCTGTTAAAGAAGATGAGGAAGGGGTAAATTACTTGTAAATGAAATGTATAAATCAGGAATGTAGAAAGAGTAACCTGCTGATAAAGGAGAAACGGAACCATTTGTGTAGATAACAATGAAGTTTTGAAAATTACATTCAATAAATTCAGAAAAAATATTGTAAAAACTACGGGAGAAGATTTTCTTAAATCAAAAGAGGAAAAATATGGAAAAATGTCAGCTATATGAACATGCGTAGAGTAAAATAGGACTTCATATTGAGTCTTATACAAAGGATTTTTAAAATTACTTAGAACATATTGATAGAATGGTGAAATAGAGTTAGCAGTTAAAGCGAGAATAGGAAGATAATTAGGAACAAGGAGTAAAAGGTATTAAAAATTGGACTTTAGAGAAAAATGGATTTAAGGAGAAACTTGCCTGCAAGCCAGTGACATTTAATATTGAAGGGAGGACACAAGGATTTTACTTCTATAGTTGAAAGGGGGAAGATCTAACGTAGCCCATGATGCATCTTAAGCAAGAGCTTTGAACTTTATTAAGTATTTTCTAATTAGAAAATGATGCTGAACCAAAAAGGAAACAGCCATAGTTGAATTTGGAACGTACTCGTATAATGGATTTATAAATTAACAAAAGTTCCATAGGATGAGAGCCCCACCAGTGATTAGCCCAACGAGAGCCAAAGTATAAGTGATATAATGTGAGGTAGTTAGCGTAATTTGGGTCGAGAGTAATACCTAAATAGGTGGTATTATCTAAAAAGGAATAACATTGTTATCGAAATACACATTCGGGGGATTAAAATACCTACGTCTAGTAAAAATGACAGATTTATATTTATCATAGGCGACAGAAAAGAATAGGTCAGTAAACATATTATTAAGTTTAATGAGAATGAGATTAAAGGATTCAATGACGAACTCGAGAACTTTATTAGACGAGAAGACAACAATATCATCCGCAGAAATAAGACAATTATAACCGATACTGGAAAGGTGATTTGTGATTGTGCTCATCTAGATATTAAAGTGTATCGGACTTAGGCATCTACCTAGAAAAAGTAGTACGTATGCTTTGTGAGCCAAAAGGGGAAGAAAAAGAAATATTCCAATAAAAAAACAAGAAGAGAATAATGTTACAGAAGGTAGGAGGTAGACCAATAGAAGAAAGTTTGGAAACTAAAGTAGGAATATTAACAAAGTTGAAGGCATCACGAATATCTACAAAAGTGGCAACAAAATATTCTTTAACGTTAAAGGAGTGATAGATATTGCAGATAAATGTAGAAAACCATTCCATAGTGCCCAAGCCCTTCCTAAAAGCAAATAGATAAGGTGGTAATATAGAATGA
Organism: Sipha maydis; assembly: GCA_034509805.1. Classification (NCBI taxonomy): domain Eukaryota; kingdom Metazoa; phylum Arthropoda; class Insecta; order Hemiptera; family Aphididae; genus Sipha; species Sipha maydis. The sequence goes on along the minus strand of JASXSY010003028.1, from coordinate 79,811 downwards.
TATTTCAACCACCAATCAAGCCGAGTCTTAAGAATATGTTCGAAAAATTTATATAGTACAGAGGAAAGAGGAATATGACGAAATTCAGTAATAGCATTTGATTTAGGAATAGAAACAATTTTGTATGAAGTCCAAGATGATAGAATATCGTTGGTAGATAAGATGTAATTTAGTGTATTGAGTAGGAAATCAAGAGCATAGGAAGGTAAGTGTTTCAACATTAACGGTGAAATATTATCAGGCCCAGAAGCTACTTAACGCCTTGAAGAAATAGCATAGTTTTATTCAGATATTGTGAAAAAATTAGTAAGAACATGAGAAAGAGACATTTGTGGATAAAAGGAAGGATAGGCTTCAGATGAAGTAGGGACATAACAAGTAGCAAACTTGGAGCAAAAATCATAGAACCAATTATCATTGGCCAGTGAAATGGGGACGTACTTTTTAAAACGTTTAGCTGTAGACCATAGAACATGTGTAGATGTTGAAGGGTTATAACTTTAAACAACATTTTTCCCAAACTGCATTTTTTACATTTTTCAAGGTGTGGGTAGTGGCTGAATAACAATTTTGATAATTGAGAAAATCAATCATCGAACTCGAACGACGAAAGACTTAAACAATTAGAACCTGATCTTGACTACGTCGGTACAAGAAGAATTCCACCAGGAGGAGAGGAAAGAAAAATTTTAGGATTAGATTTTTTTACTGGTATGCATTGTTTAGCAGCACTATCAACTATCTTCGAGAATATGAGTCAGTTAGAGGGAGATTGATATTGAATAAAATGAGAATAAGAAGCCCAATCCGCCTTATTAAGATTGAAGGTACAACGTGACTCGTCAATAGAATATTGAAAAAGATTTGTCGAATGGGTAACACGGAAATTTTACCCATCAATTACGGACACCAAAATGGGAAAATTATCACTACTATGGGGTCATCGAGAACGAACCAAGATAAAGACCAAATGAGATCAGGTGAACAAAAATAAAAATCAATAGCAGAATCCGGAGACCCTAACCGTCTAACATGAGTAAAACAACTATTTTTAAGGATACAGAGACCTAGGGAACAAATGGAGTTATAAATGAGGTTACCATGACGTGATAACGAATGCGAGCCTCAAGTGGGATGGAACGCGTTAAAGTCACCTAGAAATGAATTGCGCCGGACAAGACTAAAAAGCGAAAAGGGTCAATATTATTCACACCTGTTAGCAGTTAGAATTCTCGTAAGAATGCAGTGTACGCATGCTCTTAACTCGTAACACGAATAAAAAGTCTTTGATGACACTAAGTAACAAAAGCAAATAATACAAAAACAAATTACAAAAACAAATAATTACGATTATAGACGATAATAGTAACAGACACAGAATACATGAATCATTGAAATCGGAAAGCACACTAATATTATGAGAAATTGCGTACTGTACGTCACTGAACTCTTAAACGGTTAAACTGATTTTTATGAAATTGTGTGTATGGGATTATGTTGATTCCAGAATAGTTTATATTTACAATTTAATCTGATTGAAAATGTTTTTCACTCACATGAAGCAGTTGAACAGGTGTTTTTAAACTATTTTCAATATATATGTATCATATATATAAAAAATACGTGTTCAACGTTTTGTCCTCAATGGACTCCAAAACTACTTGATCGATTTTGATGAAAGATAAATTAGACCTAGAAGAAAATACAGGCTAAGTATCTTTTGTCTCAAAAATAAAAAAAAAAAAGGAAAAGAAAGAATCAGTACACATTATAAGGCCCGAACGGACAGTTATTATTTTGTTGTTACTATAACAACCGAAAAACGGAAAGGAATCCCATAAACACATATCTCAGAGAGCACCTAGAACGTTTTTATAATACTGAAAATATACTTCCAAGAGCCGCTATTTTTTCCTCCAAAAACGACACCGCGATATGTTTGCAAGAACTTTTCTATATGCTGAGGTAACGAAAGATTACACTTGGAACACAACAGGAAAATAATGGAAACTCCAAATTCAAAGAAATTTCTGATTAAAATTGACCTGATGTCAAATCTGGAGATGCCTTGAGTCAAGTTAACATGGTCTATGTTAGTAATGTAGAATGTTTTTACAACATGTGCATGTGTCAACTTTTTTCAAAGACCTCAAAAATCTTAATAAGCAAGAAATTTTTGACGTTTCGCTAAACATATGAAGTAAAAAGGTTGTTAAAGAATGACAATCAGGGCTGGATCAAGGAGAGGGGGCTTAGGAGTCTATAGCCTGGATCGCAAGTTGAAAGGGGCCACAATATACTAACTAGTTTTTTTTCATATAACATGACATCGAATTAATAAATTGTATTATAATTTCAAATTTATATAATATGGAAATGGACCACAATTCGATGGCCTCTACAATTTTGTACATAGGTGTTTTTACGCTAAAACCACTCAATAACTCATGTCATTAAAACGCATAAACATGTTTTTAAAGGAAAATTTAAAGTGATTTTTCCGTGACATGACTTCTTAATATTATGATATAAACTGTTTTTAAACGACACGCACTTTCGTAATCGCAAATCGCACCTACCTACTGATTATGTTAGCGTAGACGACAGTTGATAGTATGTGATTTCCGACTGTGTTATAATATATGTAAGACTCCGTTTTAAAAGTTATATAATTATTTGATTGATCTTAAAATTGTGAATTTATAATCATGTGATTAAGAAAACATGGATCTAGTGCTCCAAAAGGAAGAACCCAGAAAATTAGGAAAAAAGTACGAAGCCAAAATTCCTACATTTTTTAACTTCTTTCAACCAAATGACAATTCTGTATTGGAGCCGTAAATGAACTAAGTAATCTGAAAAATTTATACAAACACTAATAAATAACTTGATACTTTATGATATTGTATATATAATTTAATTAATTTAAATTATTTAATTACTACCGACAGTGGCGGTGGGATGTAGAATTATTTGAAGCAATTGCTTCAAATCTGAAATGGATGGGTGGGTAGCTGAGTCCGGGTGGGTGTAAAATTGTATGATCTCATTATAAATATCAAGACAAATATTATAATTTATATAATAAATTATAATATGCTAGTATGCTACCAAGTCACTGTGCCGATCAGCGTGTGTTCTCGACGTTTTCGTAGTTATTTTAGTTATATTTTATGTAATCAAACAATAATAATTATAATAAGAACTAAGGGGGTGGTGTTCAAAATATTAAAAATATACAATATGCTTCAAAGATTAAAAAAGTTCGCGCCGCCACTGACTACCGATACTACCGAGTTGGAAATAAATAACGATACTGCATTGTGGTCGAAAATGAATGAAGTTGTTACAGAAAAATTTATAAAATTAGGATTAGCATATTTCCAAAATAAAAACAACGAATTTCAGTTTTTATGCGAGAATATAAAAATCAAAAAATGTATTTTTCTTGTAAATTTTTTATACGAACTTTAGTGAATGGAAAGAAACACGAACGGTTATGGTTGATGTACTCTGAATCAACATAGTCATGAAATAATTGGGGTTACGGATAGTGGTAATTATTTAGGAATACTTAAGTTGCTTGTTAAATTTGATCCTGTATTGGAAGCACATATTGAAATGTATGGTAACAATGACAGAAGCAGTGAGTATTAGATATCAAAAACAATTTGTGAGGAACTTATTGGTATCATATATTAAATAGTGTTTGATCACATAGTCGAAGAAATTATTAAAGTATTTTGGTATTGTCGTTAATTCAACTGCTGATCTTGCTTATATTAATCAGCCGTCTATTATCATACTTTATTATTTAAGTAGTACAGTACATGAACGGTTCCTTGATTTGACTTTTTTCATGGTTTAATTCTTATACGAAGTGGTATTGATATTGTCAATTGTAAAGCGCAAATGTATGGCAATATTGTGGACTACAATCTCAAATAAAAAATAAAATGATTTAGCATTTTATGTTTCATGTGTTGCTCATTCTTTAAATTTAGTTGTTGGAGATTGCCGAACAAAAGAATGTTTAGAAGCAATTAACTTTTTTCAATTCTTCAAAAATGTTATGCATTTTTTGCAGCCCCAACGCATAGTTTGAATGTATTATTCAGAAACAGTAAAAAAAAATAATAAAACATTAGCAGGTATTTATGAAGAAGTATATACGTTAACTAACATTTTTAAAGATAAGAATGAAAATACTGACAGTCATCACGAGACCGATTCTATTAAGTTAATAAAAATTAGAAACAGCTTTTATGACTTTTTTTAAAAATGTTTAGTCAATGCAGTGTTTATTTACAAAGCATTTTTAAGTCATATTAGTTAACTTTATCATAAAAGCACGGTTTGTCAGACTGTAGTTTTAATTTTGAATATTTATCATCGATATGAAATATATACCGTTTATACTAGAAATTAATTCTAATGATTTGATATAAAAAATAGCTTGGTTATTTAAATTAATTTCTACATAAACAAAACGTATCTACCTCTAAAACACTCAGGGTGCTGCAACACTAAGAAATCCAGATACCTTACAAACCTGCTTATACTTTATAGAAATACCTAAAGACCATTTTTGTAAACTGCAAAATATTTAGGTATTTTATAATACTAATTACTTATAGTGAATAAATAGTTTCTCTATAATGTTTAATCACTTATTTAAAAAAATGTAATAACTAACTTAGGTAAATATAAACTTTTATAAACAATTAAAATAAATTTAATTAAAAAACCACAATTTAACACAAATAATATTTGGATAGACATTTTAATAAAATAAAAATTAACAATGAATTAAAAATTGCACAAGATATATTATTACAAAAATAATAGCTGTATGTATATATAATTTTGAGCAAATTTATTTAAAATAAATTCTATATCAAGTCCATTTGCAAAATCTCTCAATATGTAGTATGGCTACATTTAATTGACTTTTTGCAACTTTGATTTTGGGTCCAATTCTTGATTCTCATGGCCGAAAAATATTATTCATAAATATCAAAACTTATAAGGAGTCAAACAGCAACGTGTAATAATTTATAAAAATTCATATACACATTTTTGTCTTCACTTTTTTTTAATTAATCTTGAGTAAATCTCTCTTTTAATTGTAACATTATACTTTTCACTACCACCAATTCATGTTTAATTTATGTTACATCACTTTGTTATAGTATTATTTTTTATTATAGCTAGTGAGAAACACCAAATCCACTGTTCAATAGATCAAAAGCTGATCTATAAATCTAGATCATAAATCAACACTGAAATATTTTAGAATAAAATAATATTGCTCCATACGACAAATTGAGGATACTAAAAGTTCACCTGGGGGATGCTCAGCATCCTTAGCACCTCTACTAATACTCCAATGTACATAAACGGAATAAAATACAGTACAACAGTACATGAACCAAAAATTATGATCAATAGTACATTGAACTTATTTATCTATTTATATACGTATATGTAATATTCACTAATAAAATCATTTTTACCCTATTACAGCATTCAGAGATTTATGAAATATTAAAATTACTATATATCTTTTACATTCATTAAGGAGGCTGGAGCGTAGCATATTTTTAAGAGTAATATTTAGGCATTTTATATCACATGAACATTATGGCTGTGTCAATGTATGAGTAGTAAATGAATATTAGTGAGTATAATCCGTTATTGTGTTTATCGTGCCACCATACATCAACTAAAATACAAAGTCCTAGAACTATGATAATAATCAAAATTAACATTTTATCTTTACATTATATTAATTTGCAAAACTCCACGGTTCATCTGTTTTAATGATTCAATGTTATTATAATATAGGCAGTAGTGTAGACAGTGTAGTACTATAAGACATTATAAATAATACTGTAGGAGCGCAAATTGTCAGAATATTTCCACAGTTTCCACAGCCAGTCGTAAGGGGCGACTAATGTGGTTGCGTCAGGTCGACAGCCGGTGTAAAATTATGTATCCTTATCGATACTTAGGCGGTTTGTCCCATCTCGGATGTGCGCGGGGACAACAAGTGAGAGGAAATATTATATCTAGAGGAGGAGGAGACCTGGATGTTGAAGTGTGTGATACCACCCGGACAGCCAGTGTGGTAGCTGTTCCACCAGTTATGTGTGCAGGTCTACCCAACACGGGTAATGTCAACGGTGTTGGGACATCATATATGTATCATACAAAGAAATAGGAGAGGGCTATAAGGTAATATATTCAGGTAGGACTAGTACTAGGAATGGCGTTGGAGTAATATTGGATGATGAGATGAAAATTAAGGTAGTCGACGTAGGAAGGAAAAGTGATAGAATTATTACGGTGAAATTGGTATTCGAGGAGAAAGTATTAAACGTAGTAAGTGCGTATGCACCGCAAGTAGGATGTGAAGAAAGTGAAAAGGAAGAGTTTTGGCGAGAGATGGATGAGGCGATGCAAGGAATACCAGGAAATGAGGATGCTGTGATTGGTGGTGATATGAATGGTCACGTAGGGAGTGAGAGGGTAGGGTATGAAAGAGTGCATGGAGGGTATGGTTTTGGCGAGAGGAATGAGGCTGGAGAAAAAGTTTTGGATTTTGCAGAATCGTATGAGCTTGCAGTAATCAATACATATTTTAGGAAAAGAGAAGAGCATTATATAACATACAAGAGTGGAAGAAATAGGTCGCAGATTGATTATTTTATGTGGAGGAGAGACAATATAAAAAGAGTAAAGGATTGTAAAGTAATTCCTGGAAAGAGTGTAATAACACAACATAGGTTAATGATAATGGAAGTATGGTGCAGTGGAAAAAAGATGAACAAAAGAAAGAATACAGGGAAGGAGATCAGAATTAGGTGGTGGAAATTAATAGGAAACAAAGAGAAGGAGTTTATAAAGAAATTAAAAGAAAAAGGTGTGTGGAATGTTGAGGGAGATATAAATGAGGTTTGGAGAAGGATGGTCACTTGTGTTAAGAACATAGCAAAAGAGGTTGTTGGTGAAACCAAAAGTAGTTTACCAGAAGACAAGGAAACGTGGTGGTGGGATGAGGAGATTCAGAGAGTAGTAGCGAGTAAGAAAAAGCAATTTAAGGTATGGCAGAAAAGTAAGAAGAGGGAAGATTGGATAGAGTATAAAAATGTATGCAAAATAGTGAAAAGTGCGGTAAGCAAAGCAAAGCTTAATAGGTATGATGAGTTATATGAGCGGCTAGGAACACAGGAAGGAAAAAAAGAAATTTATAGACTGGCGAAGGTGAGAGAAAAGCGATCCAAGGATTTCCAAGATGTCTGGTGTATAAAAAATGAGGATAAGAGAGTTTTAACAAACTATGAGGATGTGAAAAAAAGATGGAAAGAATATTTTGAGAAATTACTGAACGAGGAATATCCAAAAGAAGCTTTAGAGAGTATGTCATGGAATGAAGGATTGATTGGTCTAGTGGGCGAGGAGGAAGTGAGAGATGCGGTGAAGGCGATGAAAAAGAAAAAAGCGGTAGGACCAGATGGAGTACCTGTAGAGGTGTGGAAAATGTTAGGGGATGTAAGCATTGGGTGGTTGAAAAATCTTTTTAATAAGATACTGATAGAGGGAAAAATGCCAGAAGATTGGAGAAAGAGTTTTATTGTACCAATATTTAAAGGAAAAGGAGACATACAAGAATGTGGGAACTATAGAGGAATAAAGCTCATGAGTCATAGTATGAAGATCTGGGAAAAGATTATAGAGAATAGAATAAGAAATGAGACGTCGATATCAGAAAACCAGTTTGGTTTTATGCCAGGAAAATCGACAATGGAGCCATTATTTTGTGTTAGGCAATTAGTAGAGAAGTACAGAGAAAAGAATAAAAAACTATGCATGGTGTTTATAGATTTAGAAAAGGTGTATGACAGGGTGCCAAGGGAAGTTTTAAGGTGGGCATTGATGAGAAAAAATGTCCCAAAAATGTATGTTAATTTGATCCAGGATATGTATGAAGGGTCGAGTACTAGTGTCAAGAGTCGGTGTGGAGTATCAGAAGGTTTTAGTATAGGAGTAGGTGTGCACCAGGGGTCAGCTCTAAGCCCCTACCTGTTCTCAGTGGTAATGGATGAGGTTTCAAAGGAGATACAGGGTGAGATACCATGGTGTATGATGTTTGCGGATGATATAGTTCTGATAGGAGAAAACCTAGAAGTTGTCAATAATAGGTTAAATGAGTGGAGGTTAGCCCTTGAAGAAAAGGGATTGAGAATTAGTAGAAATAAAACTGAGTACATTGAGTATGATTTTGAACAAAGAGACCAAGAAGTTGAAGGAATGAGGAGACAACTGACAATAGATGGTGATGTGATAGGTGAAGTTGAGAGCTTTAAATATTTAGGATCTTTTGTTCAAAAGGACGGGGGCTTTGACATTGATGTAAAACATAGGATTAAGTGCGGGTGGATGAAATGGAGAGAAGCATCGGGCATGTTATGCGATAAGAGAATTCCAATTAGGCTGAAAGGTAAATTTTATAAAAGTGTAGTGAGACCAACTATGCTGTATGGTTCAGTGTTGGGCGGTTAACAGGAGAATAGAACAAAGTATGAGTGTCGCGGAAATGAGAATGCTTAGATGGTTGAGTGGAGTGACAAGAGAAGATAGAATAAGAAATGAATACGTGAGAGGTAGTGTTGGTGTAGCGCCAATTGTGGACAAGATGAGAGAAAATAGGCTGAGATGGTTTGAGCATGTGATGAGGCGAGAGGAAACGAATGCCATAAGAGTGGTTATGAAGATAGACGTTGAAGGGAAAAGAGGAAGAGGAAGACCAAAAAAGAGATGGTTGGAGACTTTGGAGAATGACATGAGGGCTGTCGGTGTGTGCAGAGGAGATGTGATTGACCGAGTAAAGTGGAGGTGTAGGACAAGGGTGGCCGACCCCAAATAGTTGGGAGGAAGGCGAAGTAGAAGAAGAAGAAGAAGAAGAAGAAGACTGTAGGAGCGCAAATAAATGTGGAATTTAAAGATCTGGACCGCATATATATGAATTTAAAATCTGGACTATATCTGAACATTATATATAACTAGTCGAAAAGATAAATTTAAGTTTCCGAATGTAATATATTTTAACTAAAATCATGAATTATTCAAAAAGGATTATAGGATAATCAAATTAAGAATATTTTCAATGAAAAAAACAAAAGTAATTAAATGTATATATCAAAATTTTAAACACGAGTTAAAAAATAAAATATAAGTTTGATTTCAAGTATGTAAAATAAAATATTATAAATAAAGACTGGCTGCAAATACAATATCTCTTTTTACCATTTTAACTGATTCACTAAATTTATTTTCGAGATCAGTATTACCAATACTCTTTGATGCTTGAATCAATTGTCTCAATATTTCTTCTAAACGTCTCATTGCTCTAATAATACTTCCTGAAAATTCCAAGATTATTAAAATTTTTATTCAATAAAATAATGAATTATTCACAAAATTAATTTAACAATATTTACCTTCAAATATATCAGTCATTTGACATATTTGGTAAAATGTGGCTCCTCGACACCATTCATAACAAACGTCCATTAAAAATGGTTTAAAACCTTCGACATAGGCATCTTCGTCAATATCTAATTTAGCGTCTTTACAAACTTTAGCTATTTTTCTAGCAAGTTCCTTTAAAAAATAAAAAGAAGCTTAAATTGCTAATAAACTATTACACGAAAATGTTCATCACAAAATCAATAAAATAATAATTTACCTGCATTTTTCTTAAAGGTCCAGCTAATTCAGCAGATTTTGCTGGCATTTCATTACTTTTTTCATCACACACAAAACAACTGAGCAATGCTACTGTCTGGGGTACTGATAAGTCATTAAATACTCCATTAAACATTAATTCAGTCATCAATAGTTCATCAGCACTAATAAAATACAATATTAATGAAAACCTGAAATGTAATTCTATTATTAAGAATATTACCTGCTTAATTCGCATGCTATTCGTCCTTTGGTTTCTATAACTTCTCCAGCAGTGCAATAACCCATTCGTCTAAGTATACGTTTACGACATTTAAGATCATCCATTTGCATAAGTGATTTTGCTTTTTTTAATTCATTTTTAAATTTTAAAAGCTCTTGATCTACCTAGTACAAATATGTATCAAATAAAATATTTATTTAAAAAAATAATATGTTATTGAATATTATACTTTGTCTTTTTCTAAATATTGAGCATATAGTTCATCAATATCATCTTTTTCATGCAATGGATGAGTAAATAATCTGCTTTCAAATTTTTCAATTTGTTCGATTACTTTTTCAAAATCTGGATCTTTTATATGCATATCATTAACTGGATCTAATAATGGAATATCTCTAGAGCATCTTTGTAAAACTTCCTAAAAAAGTTTAATATAATTATATAAATTATGATTTTATTAATTTTTTAATGAAATAATAACCATATTCCTTACATTAGCATAGAATCCCTATGCTACATTTTTACAAAACCCTAAGCAGTATGCTACAAATGTATCAAACCTTTATTTTTCAAATTTAAGGAATATATTTAACAATAATAAATATATTTTTAACTATAAAATAAGCTTAAAAACTAATCATATTTCACATCACTATTAAATATATTATGTCAACGAATGTTTTATGTTTTGATATAATTTGATTGATATTTCTTTATAAAATATCAGTTATAATTTAACATTCTTCTGTAGTAGCCAGCTAGTGTTATGTTTCTAACTGGCGTAATTTTTCTTTTTTTCCTTTTTTAGTATATGTCATGGTATTGGTGTACAAAAAACAAAAAATGAATGATAGATAAATACGGACACATGATTATTTTTTATATAAATTTAAAAAAATCCTTTATTTAATATTCAAACACTATCATCTATTTAAGAAGACTTGATAAACAGTTATTACATCCAATGTTTTAATAACTTACTTTTACATTATTGTATAATAATATTCTAGAATCTCGAGATTTTAAATCATTTGGCATTTTGTTTAATCTTAGTGAACTTAAATCTTCAACCATATCATGTTTGACATTAATAATTTCTGGTTCTCCCGACTTTCCAGGAGGACAAGGTATGGGTTCTTCATCTGTATTTTCAACAGACTTTTCTAAATTTAATAACACATTCAATATTGCTTCTCCAATACCACCACCTTCATGTTTACTCTTCACTACAGACTTAAAATTCACAATGACGCCCCAACCAAAATCCACATCATTTTTCTTAATCTAATAAAATAAAAAATATAAAAAAAATATAATTTAGTTAAATTTATTATTATAAATCATAAAACAAAATTATAATATTTATTATAAGTTTTTATTTTTATAAAAATTTAAATTAAATTTAAATTCTTTGAATTCCTTAAGTATATATTGTTGTTTATTTAGTTAACATTTACAAATACAGAAATTACATTTGGAAACAGCATTTAATATAAAGTAATTAAGAGATCTAAAAAAATGAATTTTAAAATAGATAATAATTACTTGTATATAGTAGTTCCTTTCCAATAATTTTGTTTAAACTTAAATATGTATATTAAAAAAAAAAAAAAAAAAAATCATAATAGCGATATAGTATAACATTTAAATAATACATAATAGTTATAAATACTAAATATAATAATTAATTAACTAACCTTAACAAGTCTTCCAGGGTTACAAAAAGGTACTAAATTTTTAGGATTTATTATAAAAGAATGATATTGCTTTGCTAAATCTTCTAACTGTTGACGGATTAGAAAATATGATCTGACATCAAATTCATTTTTAATTATTATTTTGTTTTTTTCAGTTGATAATTCTTTCACTTCTAAAAAAGAAAAACAATTAGGTTATATACTGCTTTAAAGTATTTTTTGTATTAGTCATGTATAAGATTCGGAACTATTATATACTTATATAATTTTTTGAAAGATAAAAGTAGCAGAACAGATAGAAGTACAGTTTATGATGAAAGGAACCTAAATTTTAAATTTTATTTTGCAAATATTTGCATACTATAGTTATTTTTTAGAGCAAATTTAAGCAGTATGTAGCAGTATGTGAGTGTTATATAAGTTCATATTATATCATATCTTTACATATATTCTACTTATTGTATGCCATGTATTACGTGGTTAATACGTGCATTTAATAAAAATTAACAATTTACTTTTATAAACTATTAAAATAATTTTTAAATTTCCTTAATATTTTAGGGTGAAGGGGGCTGCAGCCGGTGGCAAAACAGGCTTCTTTTTTGTGCCTTACCTAATAAAACAATGTATCTCAAAGGCGAAAATTGCAGGGCAAAAAAATAAGTAAAAAATGAATTACAGTTATGTTGTATGTTAATATGGAGAGTGATTGAAAAAGCACTAAAACCACAGTGTTTTAAAAACATAATACTAGATATTTTTAAACTAATAGAATTTCCTAGAAATTAGAAAAGTGATATTTTTTGATCTAATTTTATACATAAAAAGTGATTATATAAACTTGATGGTAGATATTTAACCAAAAATGTTGTTTACAGAAATAAAATAACATTATAGTAAAACTAATATACTTTTAATTCACTTAGAATGAAATTATAATTATTTGTTTACTAATGAATTTGTAATATAATTTTATTAATTGCTTACTTTCTACTATTTCTGGTATAGCTGCTTGATTTTGAAATTGGAAAAAACTTCTTTCTAACATATATTCTGGATCAATTTCTTCAACACGCATTAAATTTAAAACCATGTTATACGTTAAATGAAATGCTGAATTAAGTGAATCAGGTTTTCCTTGTACAATATTCCTGACAGTATCTGGACTCACTTTTTCATCAATTATCAACATAACAATACCTTTTTCATCTAATCCTCGTCTGCCAGCTCGGCCAGACATTTGTATATATTCTCCTGACGTTATCTACCATTTAAATATAACTAGCTGATATTTAATTGAAAAAATTGATTAATACATTTTCATAAAATACTCACAAATCGTCTTTCTTTACCATCAAATTTTCGACAAGCAGTAAACAAAACTGTTCTTGCAGGCATATTTAAACCCATAGCAAATGTTTCAGTAGCATAAAGAACTTTTAACAAACCTTCACCAAATAAAATTTCAATTGTTTCTTTTAAAATTGGTAAAAGACCTGAAATTAATGTAATTTGATATTAGTTTTTAATAATAATTAACTGTCAACATTAATAACATTATTTACCTCCATGATGAATACCAATGCCTCGTCGTATTAAAGGTATAATATTTATTACTGCTGGTAATTTACGATCTTCCTCTGTCAATACTTTAGTAGCATTTTCAAATAATTTATCAATCAACCCCTTTTCAACATCTTTAACAGACCATAAGTATAATCAACAAAATTGTAAATATTTTAAACAAATACAAAATTTACAAACAAAAAAAGTAGATCATTCAATCTATCAATGATTTAATTATGTAGTTAAAATGAATGAAACTTATTTCACATTCACTGTTAATATTTATCCCTTAAAGAGAACATAAGAATGATTTTATGGACGATTATAAAATATGCATCACAATTTTGATTTTGCATATTGTGATTTTATTATATTTTTCATTTAATAAATACATACAGATACATATGTACCAATATCACATCCTTTTAATATATAAAATAATATATATATAAAATATAACATATTTACCTGAAGTAAAATCTAATTTTGACATTTGCATAGCATAGTTTTCACAATCTTTTTTACTAAATGAAAATACAATTACTGGTGCAAAGTTTCTTTCCATAATCATTTTAACCAATTTGAAGCAATGTGATTCATTATCTGGATTGTTAGCTGTAGGCCTACTTGGCTGTCCATAATGTTTAGTTGGTTGAGTAACTGCAGATAAAACATTCATAGCTGCTGCAAAGTTTTCTTCCCGAAATTTGTTCTAGAACAGTTAAAACAACTATAAAATATGAGCTAAACTTGCAATAATTCATATCATCGAACTCCTTACGTTTTCATCAACAATAAGATGTAAACCATCACCACCAGCAGGATATAAATAATGTTGTAATGGTGTTGGCCTATACTCTGTATATACTACGTGACATGGCTGACTATGCAAATGAGCTACCCATTCAGCAAACTGTCTAGCATTTGGTATAGTGGCAGACAAAAAAACCAATCGCACATTATCTGGTAATAAAATCAAAGTTTCTTCCCAAACATAACCACGTTCTTTATCACGCATGTAATGAATTTCATCAAATATCACCCATCCTACTTCTTTCAAGACCTCTGAACCACGATACAACATAGAACGAAGAATCTAGTTTAAACGGAAATACAATTTTAGATAAACTATTCTTATGTAAAATAATTGTTTGTGAATAAGACATCAATAATAAAAAAAAAAACCTAATAAAAGTTATAGTACTATAGATAAATATATATATATAATACTGCCTTACAATATTATTAATTGTAAATTAAATTTTTTTTTTTTAATCATAAGAACATATAGATATAATTACATAAATTATAAACAAACAATAATTTTCCACAGAAATAAACTTAATTAAATTTGGTTAAAAAATAAATATATATACAACATATTTACTTCGGTTGTCATAATAAGACAACTTGCTGATGGATTAATAGTAACATCTCCAGTAATAAGTCCAACATCACCGAATTCTTCATGAAATTCACGATATTTTTGATTACTTAATGCTTTTATAGGTGTAGTATAAATCACACGTTTGGATTCTCTTAAAGACAATGCTATACTATATCTGTAATTCAAAATATAAATTAATTAAAAAATTATATATTCTAATAAAAAATATAGCAGCAGCTTACTCAGCTACAACTGTTTTACCAGCTGATGTATGAGCTGATACAAGAACAGATTGATTATTTTCGATACAAACAATGGCTTCTTTTTGAAAAGGATCTAATTCAAACTCATATACTTTAGCTGGTTTTTTAGTATTTTCACGATTTAAAGGTATATAATCAAAATTTGAAGGCAATGCAATTTCATGTGTACATGATTCGCCATCAAGTGATTCAACAGCAAAAATTTTTATTCTGGGAGCTGATACTTCAATACTGAAACAATTAAATTCATATAGTTAAAGTATACTAAGCAATTTTAATACTATTTGTAAGTTTCAAACAAAATTATTTATCGTAAATGATACAAAAAATATTATAATTAAGTACCTATTACAAAATTATTTTAAAGCAAAATTTTCTATCAAAAAGATAAAAATACAGGTAAACACACAAAACAAATGAATTTAATATTGATAATAAAAATAAAAAAAATAAAAAAACATTTAAATAAAGTACATACTAAATATAATTTAAAATGAAACATGTATAGATAAATTGTATGATATATATATATATTATGCTTATTTATAAATATATAAAAATTTACATTTTTATATGTATGAATATAATGACCAATTTTGTATATAGGTATACATTGATTGTTTAAAAAAACCATACAAATAAATATTAGTATTGTAAACTAAACTTAATATATTTAATTTAAACTTACTCCAATGTAGACAGTTCATCAGGATTTTTTGACTTTTTTAGACTATCATCTTCATCATCAGATAATTCTAATGTTCTTTTTATAGGACTGTAAATTAAAAATACATAAAATAATATAACTTTCATTAATAATAATAAATTCATATCATATTAAAATCTTATGATATATTATTTAAATGTAGTTTTAATTACTATACTACATATTCAAGAACCTTGATTCACTTTACTTTCTATAACTGGTCCTTGCCATAAACAAAATGTAGAAAAAAACATTGTAGAGCTAAACTGCTATTATACTCAAATGATTTAAAGTCAATAAATCGTATTAATGTATAATTTAAAAAATTCTAAAATAATACTAATTTCCAAATATTATCAGTAAAAAAAAAAATTTACAAAAACTTTTATAAAATTTAACTATGTTTTATTTTATTTCAGAGAAATTCAAAGTTTATTTCTATAATTCTGTTAGATTATTTGTTTTAGGAATAAACCTAAGATGTATTTTATTGCATATATGTGTTATACCAGTGTATAAGTATAGACACATCAAAACGCAAGATATAAATCAAATGAGTATTGAATTATTCATATATATACATACATAAATAGTCAATTTAAAATGAATTTTAATTGATAGTAGATTGGTAAAAACATTTAAACTATATTAATTTATATTTAGTTTTACGTATAAAATGTAAATAAATACCTAAGTATATGTATAAGCCTTGGTATAAGCACTATAAATATGTACCATATAATTGAAATTATACAAAAAATTAGTTTAATAGAAAATTGAAAACATTTTTTCAAAAATAAATATTACCGACAGTTTAAAAATTAAAAATTAAATAATTAGCGATACATTATAATGCAAATAAATTATTTCTATAAGACTTTAATTACTTAATAAAAAATTGCAATTGCCCGGTTATTCGTTCTTTAATTATTAGTGTTAAAAATAAATCAATAAAAATTATAAACAAATGAGAAAAATTTTAAAATATAATTAAATTTTTAAAAATAGTAGCATAAAAGCTTTTCAAAAAATTGTTGATCAAATAGATACTAATTTTATAATTTTATAATAATAGATAATTAATCAAATAAAAAATAGAATTGTTTAGCTAGTCATACTTTTCTTCAGCATTCAGTTGATCATCATTTGAATTTCGCTCTCCAACAGAAAAAGAACTGGCAGATGGTTTTTCAAACTCATCAAATAAATCATCAGCAAAATCTTCCATGATTTGATACTCAGGTTTCGGAAATAGGTAAAAAATGATAGTTTATGTCACAAAATAAGAATAAACAGTGAATTTAATGTTTGTTGAGTATAAAAATTGAGCACAAAATTTAAAAAAATGACAGGTAATCTACATTATACATTTAACTTCAAATCAAACAGATTTTTAATTTGTTATTTTTTTTAGGTTATGATATTTACATTATTTGATAACGTTATTATTATATCTTATTTATCTATTCTGTGATTGTATTATTGTGTATCCGTACCATAGACCTATAAACTAGTTAACTAGTTAACTTAGTTTATAGGTCTATGATCCGTACGCAATATACAGACACATGCCGGGTTGTTTCAAAACAGTTCAGTAAACGGTTGACAGGATAAAGTTATCGGTTCTATATAATTCAAGTTATTGAACAAATTGCATTGCATGGAAATATTCTAAAATGTTATATTAATGAGCCTTTATATAAATATATATATATTATATAATAACTTGGGAAACGGTAAAAAATTTTACCTAGTTTCCGGTCGCTTATACATATAACTCTTATCAAAGATTATGAATTGTGAATTGTGATCACACAATAGAGTAAGTAAATGACTCTACCATATTCAACTCTAACTAATCATATTCGAACGCACCCCAGAATAGACCATAGAGTAATATACAGCAGCGGTTCTTAACCTGTGGTCCGCGGCCCCCTGGGGGTCCGCAATACTCATGTCGGGGGTCCGCGGCAGTTTTTACACCTAACATAAGACAATATGTGACATGAGTGCATTATTACAATATTTTTGGATTATTATTAATTTTTTTCATATAAAATTATAAAATATATCTTATATTGTTAGAGATAAACCTATATTATCTTTATTACACCGATGGTAATGTGGAATTGGATACAATTAAGTATCTAAATCTAATAATTGTATTATTAATATATATATATATATATATATTATATAATATAATAATATATTTATAATAAAATAGTTATTATAATTTTGGTTATGATAAAATGAGATGTTTTGTAAAAAAAAAAAAAAAAAGCTATTCGACGAAAAAATTGGTAGGGGGTCCGCGACTTCTAAAAATCTTTCATCGGGGGTCCGTGTTCTACAAAAGGTTAAAAACCGCTGATATACAGTATATTACAGTATATACAGTAATAACTACTCCATGGTTTGGTCACAGATCAACCAAAAGGCTCACTTAATGAGAACTCGAAAATTAGTGCAAAATGTTTGGGATATCAGTGTGGCCAGAATTTGAAAATAATTAAAAATTCTCTTTTGCAGCTGAAACTGAATCTACACATTTTTTATGTTATCACTATAAATAAACGAATCGCGGACGTTTGGTGCCCATCGTTTCGTCCTCGACAAAAAATCAGTCCACGGACGTTTCGTACCCGGCAATTTTTAATATAGAACGTTTCGTCCTGGAAAATTATTAGCCATAGGACGTTTGGTCCCCGACATACTTTGATAATCTAAATACATTAATTTTAAATGAATAATTTAATGTTTAAATGACAATATTACAAAATATACCAATACATTATCAATATTCATACAATATAATATTACAAATAGTCAAAATTTAAATGAACCACAATAATATTATGTAAACACAAAATTTCGTAAAAATGAATAAATCAATTATATTTAAAAAAAAAAAATAATTTTTCTTTAAGATATTGTAGTTTTGGTATTATGTATTAATGCATTTATAAAAATGAGTTATTAATGTTTTACCATAACAAAATAAATAATATTTATTTGACTATAAATAGTTTAAATGTTTTATTGCTTAAAGCGTTAAAAGTTAAAGTTAAACTTTTTTTTTAGTTTAACTTGAACATTATTAATTATTATTATACAATAAAATTATGTACAATATTTATTGTATCAATAAATTGTAATACGGGACCACATAATATTCTGTGGTTGTACAATTGGTTATTATCTATGTACAGGCTACACTGATATTCCAACAGGTGTTGCAAATCTATCCCCCATAAGAACTCGTGTAATTCTAAATAAGTGAGCCTTCTGGTTATTCTGTGGTTTGGTATCATATGTTGGTAATTCGGCATACCAGAATTTCTATGTTCTGTACCTTGTGTTACCACTTTTCAGATACATCATAGCTGATAAAAATAATCGCACTCGCTATTGGTCCAGCAGTATCTGATATAAAAGATCGTTACAAATTTGATTGTTCAAGTTTAATTTATCCAATATCCATACATAAGTACTTGTCGTTCTTGTTGTTACGATTTGACATCTGCAAGCAGAAGATAAGCAGATCAAATCCATTACCACTTTTCCGCGGGTAAACCCATTTTATTCCATTCTATTAATTTTTTGCGGCTTAATATAATTTTGCTTAGTTTAGTTACTGAATCTTATAGCTTCTGACATTTACTTATTATACTGTTTACAGTTCTTTTGTGGTGATTTTACCTGAAAAATATTGTTAATTTGTCGGTCTCTATTGATTTGATGATTTCATATGAATGAAATAACAGCTTAACTTACGTCCGAGTTTATTACATTATACGTGCAGTAAGTAATTATAATTTATTAAATTTTATTAGGTATACAAGTGAAAAATATAACTATATGAATTATATATTTTTTAAATTCTTTAGTCGAATTGGAATTATATATATCATAAAATATAGAAGGTGAATACTAATAAATAAATAATAGATTATACGTAAAAAATAAATTACTCTACAGTAAATGCAACTATTTTCATAAACTATTTAATGTCAATGAGCATTAAAAATTTATATTTTTAATCAACGTATGTATCATCCATTTTTTGTATTGGTTTAATTCATATTATGTATACCTTTGGTTAATCTATTATGCTTACAGAGAAGTCTCTATTGATGAATACCTCTTAAAAATAGCTAGTTAAAATTTCATATTTTTTTATATTGGTATTAACTATAAAATACCTTAGACATTTCATTTTAATTATTATTTAAATTAGAATAAAATATCTAAGATAACTATTATTTAAGTTATCTTGTACATAAAACTATTTGTATTTTAGTTCTTGCACCTTAAAAAATGTTGATATTGTATGTTATAACTGATGTAAATTAATTTAATAGAATACTTATTTAAAAAGGTTAGTAACATTTTACTAAAAAATTTTATCTTTCAAAATTTGAAATATCTTTAATACTATTATTACCAACTTTTGCTCATTGAAATATTCACAAATTGTTTTTAATATTTTAAAATGTAATCAAACTATTATTTTCAAAATTTGAATAGGATGTTTAAAAAAGGTAAGCAATTCCTATCTAAAATCACCATGAAAGCATTAAATACAACTATATGCTACATAATAATTCAAGTCAATGAATTAGTTGGTATTTAATTCATATTTTAAAATAAAAATAATATAAACATTTTTTTATAGTAAAAATGTTTATATCATTACATTTTTTAGGTAGTATGTCAAAACAAATTATTTTTTCAAATTTTTTAAATAAACTTGAAGAATACGAAAATTCAAATTTTATTTGGTGTGCTGATTTGGTAGCTAATGGACGTCAAACATTACTTTCTGTGTACAACAGTATTGATAATGAACAATTAACAAATTTAGTGGAGAGCTTCACTACATTTATCTCATTACTTACACAATGTAATCCTAATTCTTCATTATCTAATGAAAATAACAATCTTACACAAAATGAAGTATGAATAAAACTAATTTAAAGATAAAATGTATTGTTTCATTAAAATTATTTTTTATTTTTTAGCCAACTCCAAAACAAAATGAAAGCCAAGAATTATTAACAAAAAATGATATCATCAAGATAGTTAATAGTGATCTTCAATGCCCAATATGTAACGAATGGCTATTTAGAGTAATATTGTTTTTTTTTTTTTTTTTTACTTTGTAATATGATAATTTAAGTTGGTTCAAATATAGTTTGTATTATTTCACAACTAAAAGAAAAATGTCCATAGAATATCTCAGAGGTGTATTACTTTTTTCTAAAAAACTTATATTTTGAAACGACTTAATAGTAGTAGTTATAAACTAATTTGTTATTATAAAAAAATGTAAAAAAAGTAATTTTATTGCTACATTTAAATTATTTTAGGCGACTACTGTAAACTGCAATCATACATTTTGTGAAACATGTATTAAGAAATGGCTAAATATTAATAAAGCATGTCCTGTTTGTCGTTCATCAATTCAATACACTTCAACTTCTATAGCAGTCGACAACTTTATCACAAATTTATCTCAATTGATAGGTGGATTTTTTAAAGAACGACGAGAATCAATACAAAATTCACGAAAATGTATAAATTATACATATTTTATTTTATATTTGCATATATTTAAGTAAGTTTTAATTTCAGGTCATGATGACAGTTCAATTGTGGATCTTACAATTGATGAATTAATTAATGATTTGAATATTAGCCAGTCAGTTGTAAATGATACATATATTAGCCAACTTGAAACTACCATACCAATGACACATCCAAATATGGTTCGCTTATTGCCTTGTCCTCAATTACCACCAACTCCTGTATCCAGAGAGAATTTAAGACAGCCAATAGTCAGCTCAAATACACCTCATCATAATGTAGTTCAATTATTACCTTTTCCTCAATCATCTACAGTAACTAGCTCTCGTGAAAATCGTCTTCAACTTCCATCTTCAACATCTGCATCAAACTCGCGCATTAATCGGTTGCAACCAGTACCTTCAACTACTGTTGGTACAAATATTGGTCTATCCGCAAGGCATCAATCAAATATAGCCATATTATCACCATGTCATCGAACAACTTCGTTAAAATAACATAATGAAGGATTTTATTTCTAGACCTGAATTGCAAAAATTTGCATAGCATAACTATTATATACTATTTATCATAATTTTTGTGAAAGTAGGTTATAAAATTGTGATATATGAATCATAGTTTAATCAACTTATATTTTCTAAATAAAATTAAAATATTTACATTATTTATTATTATATATGTTATTTATTATATATGTTTAAATAAATTAAATAATTTTATTTCAAAACAATGATTCCAAATGACTTTCCAATAAAATTTCATTATTCAATCCCTTTTTATGGTTTACCTAGACACAATAACTTATTAAAGATATGTTTTATAATTGTAATTATAATTATTTAAATGTGAAGTATAATTCTTACAGTAATAACCTTGAAATCCAATTTTGATTCAAGACGAAATTTTAGTTTCATCATACCATTGGGAATAGCTGTGTTATACAGACATGTACTATTGTCGAGAACTTCTATATATATGATTTTACTGAAAATAAATAATATTTTTATCAGAGCGTTTAATTTTAAATGTATATTACCAACTATTTTTTCAGTATTGGTTTTTTTAGAATAATATAATAATCTCAAAATTAAAATGGGTTGAAAGTGAAAAAAATATTTGTGTACTATTGAGATGGTAAGTGTAAAAGTAAAAACCACCAACCAAAGTAAAAAATTTATAAATATAAACAATTGATTTATTAGAAAAAATATAATTATTTATTTTGAAATAATTACCTATTTTTTTTTATAACTTTTATTCCCAATATTTTCAAAAATGGTATGCTAAAATTATATTTAACTTCTGAAACATCTAATTTATTAGATAATTTTTTCAAGGTTTCAAATACTTTTACCAAAAATGGACGTTCGCCTAAATGTGAAATAACTTGAGGCATGGAATATTTTTCTGGATTTAATTTACATTTTGTAATTAAATCTGGGTTTTCAATTGATATACATGTTAATAGAAGGTTAAGTCTGTTATCCTGTTTATGAGCATTAGGCACTGCATAACAAAAAATATATTTACTTAATTATATAACATTTAGTTTAAAATTAAAAAAAAATAATTACTTCTTAAGTTTGTAATAGACATATCAGAAAACAAAAATTGCATTAATTTAATTGGTTTATTGTCCAACATCCACATAGATAAACACATACCAATTAATACTTTTGAATATTTTTTGCATTTATCTTTAGTATTAAACATTTTATCTAAAAATTCAACAACTATTTTACATACATTAGGATCTTTTGGAGTTAGTCCTAAGTAACTAATTGAAAAGACATAATTGGATATATCTTTTATTCTATAGTTTTTTAAACTGTCGTTAATCTGAAACCAAAATATGTTTTATAAAATTAAAATTAGTAATGGTATTTAAATAGGAATAACTTACCATCCTTTCCCCAATAGAATCAATTAATGATTGTAAAAATTCAACTTGATTACAATTTGCATCAGCAAAGTACGAGAGAATATGAATACTACTAATCACATCAGTCAGGACTTTGTTATTTGTATTATTATTAAAGGCAGTGATCAATTTAGATAACAGAATTGGATCATGATATTTTGATTTTTTTAACGGTTTAATAAAAGATACCAAATGCATTGGGTTTTGCATAAGCTTATTTAAATTTTTTTCAATTCTAAAGGCAAATATTCTTAATATCTTATCATAAATTTTAGAACTACTTTTGTATGTTGCCACACCTAAGACACTAAGTTCATCATCAGTTAAATGTTTTAAATAATTAAATTCATTCAATAATTTTTGTAATCCTAATTCTACAACATGTTTTGATTTATTTTTATAAATACTAATATAATAAATTAACTGTAAAGTTTGAGGAGCAGTCAAATCTGGTCTTCGAAACCATAATTCATCAAACATTTCCAAACATTTCTTAAATGAACTTGCATTTTTTGACAGTGGGTTTTTATCAGATAAACAGGCATCCATTAATGCAAGTATTTGATTTATTGACATAACATTAACTCTATTAGCTAATTCATTATCGATTTCATAGAGAAGACATTTAACGTTTGAGGATGAAAATCTTATAAGTAATTCGTCAGTAGAAATTGATTTTAATTGAACACAATTGTAAACGGAATTATTACTCTTGATCATAGATTGTTTTAATACAAACTTATTGTAATGCGGTTGATTTCTGAAGTAATCTAATGTCCATTTATGAAATGTTGAATGATTGTTTACTTGAATAAAAGTTCGAAAGTTATGACTTGTCTTGAAACTTAATGATTTGAAAACCTCACAAAAAAGATTTTTTCTTAAAAACATAATTATTTATAGTCTTATAGAATAAAAGTAACACCTATAATAAAAACAAAACACTATGGTATAATAATATTATAAAAGTATTAAATTTATTGTTTAGTGTTTTGTAATACATTTTAACAGCGAATGGTATTTGTTAGGTTTTTCTAATTTCCTTTTTTTGACTTTTTTAACGAAATTAATATAATTTTTAAAGATACATTTTACATACCAGGTCTGGTGATGAGAGTGAGTGATATAAAAGAGTGATAAGACAAAAAAAAGATACCAACTGTTCGGGATATAAATTATGAATGGTGAAATTTAATATCTATTCTTTTCGCTGTTTCTTCTAACACTCTGGCTGCGTTGGCTATGTCTGAAAGCGAGTCACCTATTATGTCTAAATCATCAGCGAAGCCAAGAATCTGTATCTTATTCTGACCGATTAGTAGGCCACCTTCACTGTCTTGTAGTACCCTTATTACCTTCTCTAAAGCAAGATTGAAGAGTACTGGGGACAGGGCATCTCCCTGCTTTAATCCGGTTTCCACTGTAAAGGTTTCTGATGTTACCTACATTTTGTGTTCTCACTCTGTATTTCGTGTTTTCCATACACATTTTAGTTAGAACTATTAATTTTTTTGGGAAACCGAACTCGTACATAATATTGTAGAGGCTCTCTCTATGGATACTATCATAGGCTTTTTTGAAATCTATGATTAGTTGCCACATATTCTGCCGATATTCGTACCTCTTTTCAATTATTTGGCCTATTACGGATAATTTTTCTGTGGTTGAACGTCCTTTTCGGAAACCGCATTGGTATTCACCTAAACAGTCCTCCACATAAGGGACCAAGCGATTTAGTAAAATTCTAGAGAAGACCTTGTACGCAGAGTTTAAGAGCGATATCCCTCTATAATTGTCACATTTTGTCTTGTCTCCTTTTTTGTACAATGGTATTGATTGCCTCATTCCAGATATCCGGTACCCATTCTTCCAACCATATTTGCTGGCAAAGTCTGTATATTACTACATGAAATTTAGTAATACATCTACTTAAAAAATTAAGTGAAATTTCTTAATTTAACACTTTTTCTTGAAATTAACACTGAGAAAACAAAGATAATGGAACTAATTGAGAGTGGGGAGGACCCTAATGAGTCGGAGAATCTACCCTATGAAAAAGTTAGTGATTTCAAATATTTGGGAGCCACATTAAGTACAAAGAATGACTGGTCAAAGGAGATAAGTACTCGGATAAACAAAGCTCAGAGAACGTTCTATGCACTGACAAAATTTTTCACGTCCAAAATGTTGTCAAGGAAAACGAAAGCAAGACTATACGTAGCCATTATAAGACCGACGCTAACGTATGGTTGCGAAGCTTGGATGACAACTAAACAAACAGAGAGAAAACTGAAGACTTTTGAACACAGAATATGGAGGAAACTATGTGAACCTGTCTTTAACGAAACAATGGGGAATTGGCGGAGGAGGTACAATAGAGAGCTGTACGATATGTTGGAACTAACAACAGTAACAAGCTTCATTAAAAGCCAAAGGATACAATGGTTAGGACATATATTGAGAAGACGAGAGAATGAAGTAGTTAGAGCGACATTGGAATGGAAGCCAATAGGTAAAAGACCGAGAAAAAGATGGATAGACGTGGTAGAAGAAGATTTAAAAATCCTTGGAGTTGAGAATTGGAAGGAGGCAGTTCAAGATAGAGACAGGTGACGAAGTGTAGTAATGGCGGCAAAAACTCTTAGAGAGTAGAAATGCTAGTAGAAGAAGAAGAAGAAAAAGAAATTTAATACCAAATAATTTAGCTGCCTTAATTTTATGTATTTAACAGCTTTTAAATAAGTATCTCATTCTCGGAAAAAAACTTGATCCTAGGTTTATATTAGTGACAAGGATGAACGTAGAAAAACATTTCAAGGGAGGTCTTGAAAATATAAAAAATTAAAAATATTAATAAATAGTATGCTTTATTACTCATAAATAGGGCTCGGAAGTTGATGCATTTTGCATTTTTTTTTGGAACTTCTTAGACGATGCTCTCCTGGCCACAAATCTGTTTCATGAGCATGTGAATCTGAATAACTAATTTTTAATTTGCATTTTTTGGTGTTGATTACTTTTTTAGTCATTTTTTGAGATTTTTAGGTCATTTTCACACATTTTTAGTCATTTTTACTGATTTCACACTAGTTCATTTCTTATCGTTTCTTGTCGATCATTATGCCGATAACTTAAAACTTGGAAATTACCACAGACTAATATTAGTACCTATCCAATTTTATCTCGACAATTACATTTCATATTGTATTAAATAGTATTATATCTGCATTTTATTATTTTTTCCTAATATTCGATTAGTATCCGATTTTATTATTTTTTTATTTTCCTATTTTAAGGATATTTTTGTCATTTTTATGTCATATTTTGAATAATATGAAGCCTTGATCAATTTATATAGAATTTTAGAGTAAAATAGAGTAAAATATTTAAAAAAAAAATGTATTTTTATTACTTTAAAACTAATATTTGTAATATTTTTAGATCATTTTTTAAGGCCATTTTTTGCCATTTTTATGTCATATTTGCATTTTTTTTAGGTCATTTTTTATTGTTTTTAAGGTCATCAACTTCCGAGCCCTACTCATAAAGAATATATAGAAATACTAGCGGACTCGATAGATGTTGTCCTGCATGATATTTTAAGCGATTAGGATATTAAACAAAGTATAAAATGAAAGACAAATAATATAATAATTTCATAATTCTTTATTTTGAAATAACATTAATTTTTCTAAAAACAATTCTATAACGAATTAATGTTTATTTATGTTTATCTTAATGCGAGTTGATGAACAATATTTTTAGACAATTCCTGAGGACTATATACGAATAAACTTGACGGTTTTCCAACGCGAGAACATGCTATATATAATTGGTCATATGAAAAGACCGGATTTTATAGAAGCAACCAACAAATCGACATTGTTTGACCTTGTGACTTATTAATAGCCACTGCAAACGCCAAGTGAATTGGAAATTGCAGACGTCTGAATGAATCATTAGGATTCGTGGCAAAAGAACAACTTCACCAACAAATTTTCCGTTCTAAATTGTAGCTTTAAGAAAATTGACCATAATTTTTTTTATGATTAATCTTGTACCGTTGTATAGTTTAGGTGCATTTAAATTTCGCAGAATAATAGTGCCAATGGTTCGTTTTGCAGTTAAATACGTATATTTGTATTAAAACGTAATGTACTGACATTTCGCCATAGATATGTTTGTTTTACACATGCGTTAATTTCATCCACATATGTAGCGCGTGGAATGACCGGAAATGTCTGTCTACTGTCTAAAACAGTGTTTCCTAAAGTGGGTTCCGCGGAACCTAAGGGTTCCATGGGACAATCTCAAGGGTTCCGCAAGGTGAATATTGACCGTAGTTTTTGTAATAAAAAATTATCACAAACTATCTTTAAAACATTACTTGGAGTACTTATTAATTTTAATGTAAATAATTGAAAAATCCAGGTTAATTGAACATTGGGGTTCCACGAAACACAAACTATTTCCTAAGGGTTCCGTGGTTGTAAAAGTTTGGGAACCGCTGGTCTAAAATCATCGGATAATAGCAGTCAGGCGCGGGTCCAATGGAGGGGGGAAGGGGTGTACGCCCCCCCCCCAATCCCTAAAATAGGTATAAAATGTATTGGGTTTTCGATTATTTTCGTGGTTCAATGCAACTACTAACCAGGGGCGTATTTACAGGGAGGAATATGGGGGATAAATCTCCCCCTTGGCCTTTTTTATTTTTTTTTTTAACTAATTTTATGTGAGTACCATTACTTTCAAATTCAAACACGGTCTTATCTTTTAAGTTACAAATTGTGATAATGACGCAATATTATTTTGTGATCGAATGACCTCAAATATTAGTGAGACGAGAAACGTTTTTCCAGTGATACCTGGTGCGTCCAAAAAAAAAGAATCTACCATGTTCTGCTGCAAATAACAAATTAATTCGATCGTATACATTATTTTGTTCATAATTGAGTTTTAAATTGAACTGTTATTCGCGCTGAATCTCGCTGTTAATAATGTATGTTGCTGAGCGGTTAGGTGAGGGCATACCAAAATGAATGAGTGGCATATTCAAAGTCAGAATACAAATATCTTTAATCTTTATTAGCGCCTCATTATATATTTCAGGCGAAAAATCGATATTGGGATCTTGATTAATAATCCGAATGCGATGCAGAATGTCATCGCTCATGGAATCTTTATATTTGTCCCAGAAGACAGAAGCTTGAGATGGAAAACAACAAATATAATTAGCGACACGCATTATGATATACTCGTATATCGTACAAAATGCCATTGACTGTTCGCAAGTATTGGAAGGACCTCCGTCCAGGAACATTAACCAACAATAAACGCAAGAAGAAACATTTGCGTTGCTTTGGATGAACTTAATTAATTAATAAATGAATGAATGAATGCATGCATATACAAAAATTTATTCAAGTCGATCTAGCCCTTTAGTTGCAGTATAGATAAATAACCTAGATACCGACTACAGCGCCAGTAAATACAAAAATAAAATAAAAAAATTAACATAAAAAAATAATGATACACACCTTTAATACATTTTTATTTTCTCTAAATTTAATTGATTCAAACTGATTAGTGAATCTAAACCATCCAGGGTTATATAAAAAAATTCATTCAAATCGGTCCGGCCGTTTGGGAGGAGTTCAATTACACACACACGTACAGTAGATTTTATACATAAAGAAATTATATATATATTTAATTGTAAATATCATGAAATACTTTGAATTAACTATTAAATATGTATGTCAGATCATTTTTTTTATACCTACTTATATCTATTTTTTGGATTACAAATCATCTATTTTTATCCCGGTTTGGCTATGTAGACTTTGAACTTTACGTATCCTGGAAGAAAAAATTTCTTCAATTTGCTCTTCATCCTGATTATAAGGCTTTGCTTATTGGTGTAGCTATTAAACCAAAAATAGGCCTTATTGCTGAACAAAATTTAAAAAATATAGATTTTCTTCAAATTTTTCAAAAAACATAAAATGGTGACGATTCGGAAGGACAGTCAGCTTTAACTTTGTATGCTTCTAAACCAAGGTCCGTACGTAAAATACGCCGAACTGATAAGAACGGCGCCAAATCAATTCATCATGTCATCGCGTACACACCCAGTTACCACCGCTATATTTCCTTCGCCGCTCACTGGAGCTCAAGACAACGCATCCGCATGGGTCATATCATAGCCGGTATTTATCAAAACTTCTATCTCGAAACCGTTCACGCGTTTCATCCTCCGATAGTAATAATTATGCAGCGCATGCATCACATTACCAACACTAGGCAGTTGAGACATGCGTACCCATCTACGCCACAACCATAAGACACGGTCTTTCGCACACACTTCTCACGACAATCAAGTAACCCGTTTTTTTGCAACTCCAACAACTTACAAGATACGTAGTTACGGGCGGCTAATTTTTTGCAGCGGTGGAAGGTTAAACCTTCTTTTCCCCTTTCTGACTTCGGTTTTATGAACCTGTTTCCATGGAGGCAGATAGGAAAGGAAGTCACAACTTTAGTGGCCGGTGGTGGAATGAATTTCGAAAGAACTTCAGGCTTATGCAAAACATTCATGTGTTTCTAAGTAAAAATATCGTTCAATAATTCTTTCTCATCGGCATGACTACGACCAACAGCGTAGAAAGCAACCTCCGTTGTTTTCAGTCCAAGTAGAACGCAGTCCCATGCGAACCTAAATAAAAGTCTAATGCAAGCCCAATACAAACCCTCTGCGTATTCGGAGCTTCAGTTAAACATAAATAATCAGGGTTTTCATCGGGACTCGCTTTCGGGTACTCATTTTGTTCTCTCGGTCAGCCTCACATGTGTTACGCATAAACATTAGGCGAAACTTCAGCTTGAACGCTTCTCAATTTTCAAACTTACGCCTCGCCAACCAGTTACTAGCCAGTTTTAGGCCCATAGGTTACTAGCATTCATACCAACTGTAAGACGTAACTGAACGGCTACTGGTTAATTGCTCTAAATCTTCTAATTTCCCTTCCCTTATGCTGTCCGTCATACGAGTAGTTAAAAAATTTTCAACGCAATAACTCAATGTATTATATATTTTTCTATATTTAAATTAAATAAATAAAAAAATTGCATAGTTAACACTATGAAAAAATAAATATGTTAACTTTTTCCATGCATTATTATAATAAATTACTTTCATTAAATTAATGATATGCATTTATTTAATTACATTTTGTGAGATTTATGAGATTTACAGTTCCCATTGGATAAAAATAAAACAAATTATTGTTATTAGGACTAAGGAAAAAATAATGAACACAAAATTGCTAATTAATATTAAATTACAACAAGAGTAAAAACTGTTAGATTTATTTTCAATTGATAATAAATAATTAATATAAACAAACGATTATCCAATGTTATATACATTTATAATATTAAATTTACAGAGATGATAATCGTTAGTCTTTAAGCTAACAATTATTCATCTGTACAATATCACATGACTTTATTTCCACTCAAACACACTATTTTTCATTTTAAAAATAGTGTTAAAAATCAAATTGTACAATATATAATAATATTTTAAATAAACAAACATAATGCTATAATGTTACACAAAATATGTTTTTGTATTAAAAAAAAAATAAAAAAAAATTGTAGTTTTAAAGAAAAAGAAGGCATATAATTAAATTTAGATGAATCTTAACACAATATAATATAGATACAATTATCTATGTATAGTAATAATACTATACGCCTACTTAAATATATTTCAACATATCAACATCGTGTTAGTAAAATATTGTTAAATCATGTTACATTATGTATCAGTCTTATGTAATGTCGTGAAGTGTGAACCAAGTCCGAGACGTTAATGCACAGGTTAATCTAGCCAACGACAGGTTACAACTAAATAATTAATTAATATACAGTACGTTCTGTTAAAAGGGTTTAAAAAAAAAAAATTAAAATTAATTACGACAACAAATGTCTACGTATAATAATAATAATGTTAACACCTCGGACCGTCAACGATAAACGTAAAATAATTCGTCTTCGTTCCTGCTCGTTTGCTAATGATCGAACGCTTAATTCAATCGACAACGCACTGGGAAACGCGTTGATATCGCCGAAAGGTTTCATTTTTAACAATCAATATGGCACATTGAACAGATCATTTAATTACAATAGTATTATCGACACAAACCGTTCGGGGACGAGTAAACCAAGATGGACGAATCCCGGTGGATTCCCGTTGTAATCCCAATCATTTATTGATCTCAGTGATGATTTGGAACGAACCGGTACAGATGGGTTCGGTGGTTTTATTTTTATTATTTCAGCAAGCTCGCGTGGGGTGCAGCGCGTGCGTGGTGGACGGAAGCGATGAATGGCCGCAGTTCCGGTGGTCCGGCACACCGTGCAACCGCCTACAACACGGTGGTGGCTTGCAGCTTCACGTACCTGGGCCGCTGCGCGCCGTTTTCGGGCGGCGGCACGGGCAAGAAGCACTGGTGCGTGGTTTGGACGGCGTTGGCGCCACGGCGGCCGATGGGTTTCTTGCACGCCGAGCACACGGTCCGGTACGCGAGCAAAACGAACATGAACACGAGCGCGGTGAACGTGGCGGACAGTAGGAACGCGTAGCTCTTGGCCCCCAGCACGAAGAACCAGTCCACAGGGCCGCCGATACCACCACCGCCGGCGCCGCTGCCATTGTCCCCGTCCACGGACGTGCACACCATGGTCGCCTCGTCGTCCTTGGGGAACTTGGATCCGATGCTGGCGCACACCTGGTACGACCGTTCGGCCGGCAGATCGGTCACCGTGGTCCAGGGCGCGGTGCAGTTGAGCCGGTGATGCGCGACCGGCCTGCCCATCGTGTACACGGATACCGTTATCGTGCACTTGCTCGCGTCCGGCCGCACGGACGAAAGGTGCACGGCCACGAACAGTGACGACCCCGACACCAGCGTGGTGGTCAGGTTCCGGATGTCCGGCGGCTCCGGGGCCGCTGCTGCCGCCGTTGCTGCCCGGCCGTTGGATGCCGCTTGGTTCGCGTTCGGTACTAGCGCGATTATGTCACTGCAGCCCAGCACCATAGCCGACTCGTCGGACTTGTCGGCCGCGTAGCCCTCGTTCAGCACCACGCAGTATCTGCGGACAACAACCGGACTGTTACTATATGATAAAATATGCGTAGTTGGACTAAAAACATTGACGGTCCTAATTCCTAAGTCCGAGCAGTGCGAAAAGCTAAACATTCGTAGCAAATTTGTACCGTACATTTTAATGTAAGAACATTATAGCGAATTGTCTGTACTTAAAAAATACCCGAAACGCAATTTATATGTAAAAAAAAGAAAAAAGTAATACAGTCATCTGTTTTAGTATTACGTATTCGAAATATGGAAATACCCGTACATCCTATATAACTTACTAAATAGTCCCTGTTTCAATTTTATTTCTATATGATCTATAGTGATTGAACATAGATCTTACTGCTATATCGTTTATAACGTTTCGGTACGACATGATATGTTACGTGATGATAGAACGTTAATTAAATTGTGCACGTGATTTACGATTTGAAATTTTGGTAACTGATGACGGTATTAATATCGAACGAGATCCCCATCGACCGATTATAAGTGTTAAAACCAACTAACCGGGATCCATTATACCTTGTCTATCAATATAAACTCAATTAATTATATATCGTTGTAAGAACGCTGACCTGTAACTGTGTGTCGGTTGCAATTCACTCGCCGACAACGACAGCGTTAGACTCTTAGCGTCGGGCAACTGCGACGAATTACACCTGACTGGTCTTGAGTCCAATAAGATCTCGTGGTTGCCGATGTCTTCGTAGATGACCAGAGCGTTGCAGTAATAGGAAACGACCGGAGCCACGATCGACCAGCCGAGGGTGATACGGCTGCCGTCGAACTGGTAAGAGCGCAACGACACCTTGGTACCGGAGTACGATTGCAACGAAGCCAACGGACCTTCCGGTGGTGGCACGTTGTCCTCGCCGCCGCATATCAATTTGGAAACTGGCAAATCCTGGAGCAGACCGTTCTCAAGGGACGGTGGCGTCGCACACACGGCCGTCTCGCTTGCCGTGCGGATCGTGCTATGGTTCGACACCCACGTGGCGAAGTATAAAAGACTACAGTCGCAGTTCAATGGATTATCTGAAATCGTGTCAGTCATTTTTATCGTCATGGTAAATATATTACCGATATTATGATGCTGTGTATAAATTTATAAATATATCGATTGAGTAGTTAGATTCGAGCACATTGTTCTTCCGTTTTAAAGTAGTACGCGTGTGTAAACAACGAAAAAACTATTAGTTGCTTAATATAAATTAATAATTATTATATTTACCTGATAAAGAGAGACTCGTAATATGATTGGCGGTATTTAGAGCACCTTCGGCCACAATTGATATGTCATTGTCGTCGAGCTTCAGTTCTTGGATACTCTTTAACGGCACAATAAGATCAGAGGTCAAACTCCTCAAAAAGTTGTGCGACAAATCGAGCGTTTTGAGTTTGGTGAGATGGGCCAGCGAAGCGCTAGACACAGCCACTATACGATTGTTGGCCAAGTCCAAATGCAACAACGTAGGCACCGCTCTAAAGCCATGGTCTTCCAGTACGTCGATTTGGTTGTGGTTGAGTGTCAGGGACACGATGGCCTCAAGTCCGGCAAATGATCCTCGTCGGACACTGTTGAGCTGATTGTGCGCCAACGATATGATCTGCAGGTTTGGTAACCTAGGCAACGTACTGGGGCCCAGTTGGCCCGTCAACAGGTTGGAGCTAAGGTCCAATTCTACCAACGACCGCAATCCTTGCAGATGAGAAGTGGACGCTGACGTCAAAAGATTGTTTTGAAGGCGCAGCACTTTCAAAAACGGCAAATTGACAAATGCATCCGGGCTGATGAAATGAATGGAATTGTTGCTCAAGTCCAAAAACGTTAAATTTGGCGATCCCTGCGACAGACAACAATACGTAAGTATACAGTATAAGCTACAAAGTATAAATGCAAGATATATTTGCGTGTAATGATGTGAGTTTTATTTTTAATCTTAGATAATTACAATACCGAAGCGATCACAACTTTTTTTATGTCATTTGTGGTCATTAAATTTCCAAGCGGGTGTTTAGGTAGTCATGGAAGTGTGTACAAAAGGGTACACACGAATTTCGACTTGAAATAAAAAAGCCTATAAATAAGTAGACGAATTGCGTTCCGGATTTTCTAGACGATTATAAGAGAAATATGAAAATATCCAATAAACTCATCTCGATTTTATCAAAAATGATTCTTTTTAGTTTTCACCAGTATTATAATTTTTAAATTTAAATTCTTTTAGTTTAAAAACAATATTTATAACCTGCCGTTAGTAATAGTTGACAGTTCTAAGTCTGTATAATGTGGGAAGGAAAATAATGTTTTTACTTTGGAATGAAATTTATGTGGAAAAGGGGTTTCAGGACAAAATTCGTGTACACCGATACAAAATGGCTGAAGGAAACCGCTTGTTACTCCTACTGGTCGTCTCGAGCTAGAAAAAACTAGCTTTATTCCTAATATTATAACCAGGGCTCGGAAGTAATAGTATTAAAATAATTCATATTTTACACTTAAATATACACTTAGAAATAAGTACTGAATTTTGTGCTTAAAGTAGCATTAGAAAAAAAAAATTGAAAATATGCAAAATGAAATAGTAGGTGAACAAAATTTAACACAAATAACCTTGATGATTGTGATTCGGAAAACCTAAAACATTGCTTCGCGAGATGATTATTAAAAAGTTTAATAAAAACAGTTTTTAATATAAGATGTTAGCAGTTTTTTTTAAACAGGTTGTAAAAACGAACGACTGCGGGATCGTAGTGATCAAAAAAAATTGTGACCGCATCGGTACCCCCATAGGGCAACAGCTGTTGTGAGACATTGGTGCGTGTACTTGTTTGGGTTATTATTAACATTATTATTATTAACAATGCATGTGATTACTTTGAAGGAATTATTGTGGATGGTGTGCAGACGGTTGTGCGACAGGTCTAGCCGTTCGAGACCGTTGAGCGTGGCCAGCGCGGAGCTGGGTACCCGTTCGAGCTGGTTGTTGGGCAGCCCGAGTGCCTGGAGCGGCGAAGCGAGCCCGTCGAACGCGGTGTCCGACACGGACTTGATCTCGCCTGACGACACAACCAGCCCGTGTAGCGAAACGCCGTCGAGCAGCCTGGCCGGCAGCGAGGCCACGTTCTGCACGGTGCAGTCCAACAGCGATATGGACGACGTGCCGGACAGGTGTCTGAGCGCCCGGGCCACCGTCTGGAACGTTGACTTGCCGCCCGTGCACCGCAACGTGTGGGGCAGATCGCATGCGCATGACACGTTCCGTACCTCCGGGCACTTCCATTCACCGTCCGTGCTCGTTGTCGGCCCGTGCTGATGCTGTTGCTGCTGGCCGCCGGTATGTTGGAGCACCGCGAGCACGGTCACCGCTGCAGTCATCAACAACATTCTACGAAAATTTACACGTTTATCGTACAGGTCAATTGTTTATTCAACAGTAACTGTCCGCGATTGTAGTACGATATAACATAATAATAGTAATATACATAGAGTTGTTTTATTTTTCTTACTTTCTTTCAATTTAGAACTGTGGTTGAAAAATAATAGAAA
The DNA here is from genome assembly GCA_034509805.1 of Sipha maydis. Classification (NCBI taxonomy): domain Eukaryota; kingdom Metazoa; phylum Arthropoda; class Insecta; order Hemiptera; family Aphididae; genus Sipha; species Sipha maydis. The sequence goes on along the minus strand of JASXSY010003028.1, from coordinate 43,995 downwards.
AAAAAATTCAATATATTATCAACTTTATCTTTGAGGCTGGTTTATCATATAATTTTTAGGATAATAGTCGTTTCTTTATTTTATAAATGTTCGTATTTTTCCCGTTAAATATTTCATTGTATTTTAGTTATGTTGTATGTATAATTGTTTATTTATTGTTGTAGTGTAAGACAACGATTACTTGGTGCGGTATGAAACGGGACGTAGTTATTTATTGTATTGACTGCGGAGAGCCTTGCAGCCGATATCTACATAAAAGCTGAGAGTCGTTATTATACGGTTTCGTTTAGTAGTTAATGTAAAAATAAAGATTATATCCCCGTTCATCGATCTCATGGGGAATATTTTACAATAATTATCAACGTTAGCGCAGGGGCGTATTCAGCTCTTCTTCCAGGGGGGAGGCAAAATTTGAACTCAAATCATAGGTTCTTATAAAAAAATTTGTACATAAACGACAGTATACAGATTATAAATAAATTGGCGGTTCAAAATTTTTCGATCGTTTCGCTTGCTTAAACTTCTAATTTTTACCCACTTTCATAACCCATAACATTAATTATTGTAAATACATTCAAGAATGTCTAGGAGGGGCGATCGCCCCTATCCCCCCCCCTTGTATACGCCCCTGCGTTAGCGATGAACAGTTCTCGCATGATGAATTTTAAAATGTAATCATTCCAATAAGTTTCCTTTGAAAGGTAATTATGAATTATGATGTATGTTCGGTTGCTGATAAAAATCGAATTATATAAAATGTCTATTATAAATACTACGGAATACTTAAACTATAACAACGAGATCACATTAATGGCTGACACGAAGTACCTGTTGCAAAGGTTTATATAAATGGCGTTCGCTGAACATAGGCGGAAATTCCGGGGTGCTTGGGGGGCTTAGCCTCCCAAAAAGATAAAAAACCCCCAAAATTATTAAATTTCGTAGTATAAAATATTAAAATAGGTACTTATTTTGCAAAAATTGACATTTAAGCCCCCCTCCCCTAAAATTCAATCAAATTTCCGCCTACTAGTATATCACCAAAAAAAAAATAATATATTATTCATTGTAGATATCTTAATAAAAAAAAGCCGAAGGATATTATACTGCGGCATAGACACTAATATTTATGTATAGGTGTGTTACTCTGCATAAATTACGTATTCTAAACTATTCTGACCATGTAGTTTTTTCTAGAAATTGTACGTTAAACGTGTTCTGTGACGTACCATAAACATGGAACCGCGATTTATTATTGTTTCAAATACGAAGTTATGCTCGCATATTAAGCTTGTGTAGATAATTGGTGTGTTTACGAGTACATTAATAAACCAACAGGAACTTTTTTATGTATACCGCTTTATATAATCGGTCCAAAAATAAAAAATAAAAGACGCACAAAAACCAAACATCTTTCAAAACTTAATTGTACGCTGAATTATAAAAACTAAATACTTTCATGTCCATTTATACCATGTATTCGGTACCCAATAGTCATATATAAATATAGCCATACAAGTACGTATGAGAACAGCATGTACATAGTAGTATCGTCATAATACAGTCGACAACGCGCACGTATAATATTTTTATTGGGATTTATTCTTCGAAAAATTATCACATAGGTATTACCTACATATGTGTACATCCATGTAGGTTTATGAACTATAGTTTACGTATATGTAATATTTATACACAAACAAAAAATATCGCATCGTGTTTTGTGATTATTAAAAATTACTTTCGATACTTCAAACACATAGTAACACTGGAATATTATTATGACCGAAGAAAATATAATTATATTTAAAACGTGTTCCTACTGTTTAAGAGTGTGTTGAATTATTTGTACATTTTTTACCGGGCATCCTCGGAGTTAATCAAATATCGTAAAATCTAAGAAGTAAACACCTATTACGTGTGCTCAGATTTAGTGAAATGTAAAAATATAAATAAATAAAAATACCTATACATATATATTTTTAAATTATGGTCTATTTGTTCACTAAAAATCAAGCGATTGAAACCCGTCTGAAAGCCGGAATGGCAAACTTCAAACAAAGATAACGAAGAAAAAAGAATTAATTCCATAGTTCTAAATTCTTATTAACTCGTCGCATTTACGAAAATAAAAGCATAAAATTATTTTTCGATCAATATCATAAATTAATACGATTGAAATAATTATTGAAAAAATTTAAATTGTTTATAATTATGCATGTTTATTACGCGTAAATAACCCATAGTAACAAATCCGACCAATATTTATCTAAATCAATACATCGGAATCGAAAACTTATAAATTGGAGACGGCAAGACATAATAAACAAACATAATATATAAAATACAATTTTTTTTTATAAGAAACCGAACCGAGACGATCATGCCTAAATCGAATGCGAATGAACCTGTCAGACCAAATGAAAATAAATCGATTTTAATTACTAAGTATCGATGAAAAAAAAAATTATGCGGTGTTTTCAAATACATATAGGTATATGTTTAATTCTTAATCATCACAAATTATAATTATTATTAAACACACGAATCGTGCACATCATGATATTTATACTCTTTTCTATCGTACATTTTATTAAAAAATAAAAAAAATAAAGCAAAGAATTCCAAGCGAACTGTCGTATAATAATACAATATAATACAATGTATCTTATGAATATTTATAAATACTCTGGCTACTGTATTTTACGAATATTGCTATGCGATCGGGTCCACGATTATTTGTTTATTTGTGATTTCATACGTACCTATTTTGTTTGGATATAGTAGAGTGGCGATGAATACTTGGCGTCATCACTACAGGATTCCGCATGCGCGCGTACTGCGTGCGATATAAAATTATATAAATATACTTATTCCAAACGCAACAGACTCCAATGAGATGAGCATACAGATTATACGCGTAAATTATTCAAGTCCGTTATAAAGCCATATGAAATACTCGAGAATTTTGAATGACTCTACAATTAATATATACGTTACACACACACACACACACACACACACACACACACGCAGACAATTCGTTTTCATTATAATTTTTTATATTTCGTTTGTAATAAAGTCATAATTGAATTATATTATTTTTGCACCAATACAATTTTCCATACACCATTACATATTTTCATAGTCGATAGAACACCTGTTGCGATTCAGCCACACACGAGTTGCGATGGTCAAGCGTATTACAAGAAATACATCGTCTGCGTATTTTTCCAAATGTATGAAAGGAAATACCAACCGAAGGATATGTATTATAAACGATCGATATGTCACGATCGGTTAACTGCAGTGCGCTGTAGTATATAATAATAATAGTGATATGAAGTATTCATGTAGATACTAATTATGCATTCACAGACATGAACTTGCCAAGTTCGTCAGACAAATGTGCATGTGTGTGTATATACCTACTCTACCTCTTATACGTATACGCCGCTTATGTACGAGAACGGGTCGTTATAACCATATTCGATAATTCCGGTCACCGGTCGGTACGTGAATGTGTACATTATTATTTATGGACGTGTACGACATCGTCGAGTTACCTAGTTGTATAAAGAGACGAAGAGAATCTCGTAATTTACACACATGCACATACACGTGCGCTTTTATAAATATATATGGTATCTACCTATATTACAATTCAAGTGATGGCAATAGTATACGTCTCGTAAGGTATATATTGTGATCGTATAACAGTTAACAGTCCAGTTAACAGTCCCCTCCCTTCGCTCAAACGAGTTGAGAGCTCAAATCTTCTTTTTCAATTTTCTCAAGAGAATTGGGAAGTATATACGTATTATAAAGGCGTTACATATATGGGTATGAATGTTTATCATATTTTTCACCGAAACACGTATTACATGTTTATATATAGGTACACAGATAGTAAGCCAAAACTGTAAAAGTGAATTCGATTTTTAAATATTAATAATTAAACTATTGAATTGGTTGTATTAATTTTTTCAAAATCATCCGTTTTACTTTTTTAACGAGACTATTTCTATAAAAATTACAATTAAGTGTTCTTCTATAATAATATATACTGTTGATATTTGAGACATAAATTTTGCATTAGAGCGCATTTTGTAATATATTTTTTTTAATTTAAAAAATCGTCTTTTTATTATTATAAAAAAAGACCACTTAAAATATATTCATATGCTATTATAAAGTTAGATTTTTTTCAGAAAGTTATTAGATTTCGAGTTAAATTAGTACCCGGACTGGAATTTCTTAAAAATGTGTTGATCAGAGCATTTCTTCATGACCTTGTTGGAAATCACGGAATTCGGTGAGTATGTGCTTGACGGTAATTTGAACGCTACAAGTACGTGTCAAGTAAAACATTTGAGTGGCTCCTTTTTTGTCGTCATTAATAGTTAGTGAGGGATTGAAGTGTGGCTTATTCTGAGGTGATTTAAAATTATTTCTTGTCTTCTGGAGTTATCTAACAGGGGAGGCCAGAAAAGTATTTAGGTTTTGATTTTATTGTGTTTAGTTGCTCGTTTTGACCAATATTGTTGCTACACTTTGGTAGTGTAAATATATATTTTTTGCACCTGTGAAAGAGAAACCTGGTTTAGTGAGAGCTTTAGGTGAGCTGCGTGCAAGTATTAAGGCGCGTCCACACTAGAGCACGCACAAGTTGAGCGTGCGTGCTCATTGCTCGCGAGCAAAAATCTTTGTGTGTGCTCAGTTTGGACATTCTCACGCATAATCTCATTTTTGTGCGCCGATTTTGTGATCCGAATATTCAGTTGTTGTTCGGCGAACGTATGTGCCAGACTTGGGTTTTGACTTTAATCACAGATAAAAAAATTATTTAACAATTCAAGTTTAAACTTAATTAAAAAATTGTATTAATTGAAGCATTTAAATATGTCCGACCAAGACAATAATTTAATTCTGTACGAACATGAACTTAAAGTAAAAAGTGCCGCATTAATTGTTTTAAATTCAATTTTAAAAAACAAAAAAAAACAACAGTAGGCGTAGAAGATGGTGGACAACTCACTTGTTCAGACAACGGGAAGCTGGTCCCAATTTGATGGAGCATTTGGAATTTGATGAAACTACGGGCCAGTTTAAAAATTTTATTCGCATGGCTTCAGAGGACTTTGAGTTATTGCTATGCAAAATTGGACCCAAAATTATGAAACAAAACACCTTTACCGGTTCCCATTGATTTCTTTCCTTTCGCTTTTTCCCGACGAAAAGACCCCAATAAGCTTAATGCCTTTTTTTTTATTTCTTAGGTATTTTTTTTCATATTTTTTACTATCTCCTCCCAAGCATCCTGCTTTTTTATTTTTGAAAAATAAAATTCATTTTTGGGGTTCCATAGGACTGGTTTTAGTTGATACTCCTGTATCAACTGAATGCAGTCTTCATTACGCCATGCATCCATTTTTTAATTATCAAGTAGGTATACACAGTTTAAACACAGTAGCACAGTACGCACACACGTACCCGTAAATAACGCGCAAACACGTCCAAACTGAGCGTGCGTCGAGTAATTTATGACTTTGAGCAAGTTAATTTTACCGACAGCAATCGGATCGCGTTCGTCGTGCGTGCTCGAAATTCCGTCCACACTATCGAAATTTGTGCGACGCACAGCGTGAGCACGCACGCTCAGCTTGTGCGTGCTCTAGTGTGGACGCGCCTTTACAATCTCATCGGATTTTTCGTTGCTCGCTTTATTATGTCCAGGGGTTCGCATTAGTATGTGTTTCTCTATGAATCGTGCAGTGTGACAGATGTTTTGAGTATTCCTTACTATATCGGAAGAGTTGATTAAGTTTTTTCATACTTAATCAACTCTTCCGATGTAGTAAGGAATATTCAAAACATCTGTCACACTGCACGATTCATAGAGAAACACATACTAATGCGCAGTGACAAGTTTTTTTATACTTGTCACTGCGCTTTGAGAATCGTTTAGTATAATACAATTTTATCGTTCACAGAATTAATGAAATATATGACTGCTTCTAGGATAGCTATAGTTTCAATTGTGTAAATTGAACATTTATCTGACAGTTTTAGTTGAATTTTGGTGTTGTCACTTATTTTATTTTGAATGTACCATAGCTATTTTTTATACTATGGTTCTTTTCTTTTTTAATGACCCTATTTTATAAGTATATTTTTTGTAAATATTAAATACAAAATTATTTACATTTTTTTTTTTTTTTTGACGATTTATTGTTAGTTTTCAAAAAAAATGTTCACTTCCGTTGATGAAATAATATATATTTGTTGTAATTTTTTGAAAATTTTCAAAATTTTCTAACACAAAGTTTTTGATGTTATTGAATTCACAGTTCTAACAATAACAATAATAATAGTATACGCGGTGAATGTCCGTCACGCGATATTTACCGACATAACTCCTGCGTACCATAATAAGCAACGCGGTTTTGCTTTCGATCACCAATACGCGGATACTTCAAGATCTGGTGGCGAAAATGATGTGCTGATATAAGACCGTTCTCGTTGTTATTATATCGTTCAATAGAGTTCGACGACACGTGTGAAAGAATGAATGAGCATTTTTATTCATTCGGTCACGTAATCGTTAAAAACGCTCGAGACGTGTTATTTTTCCGAACGGAAACGTTAAAGAAATGTTCTTATTTATTATTTTAAATAAATAAATAAAAATCTATGCATATATTGTTTGTAAAACGAGAACATGGTATCGAATGGATTAAATCATGTATTATGTAAACCAAAATCTATGAATATTATTATTCCGTAAATCATCCATTAATATTACCTCCCCATGAGGTAAATAAGAAATATTTTACGTTTCGAAGTTTATATAAACATATATAATTATATTTTTATAAATCGCTATCAGTGGTATACATTCGATTTTTCTTAAGGGGTAGAGGATTTTATTATATATAATTTTTTTATGTCAATATCAAACAACTATTTTTATACCTCCTCTGATGAAAAATGAATGTTTTTTTGACCATCATAATTAACAAATACTACATTCTATATAAATATTAAAATATCCATGATGTGCATAATTTTCATTTTAATAATTTTTAAAGCGGGATTTTTTATTTCTTGAGGGGAGGATTTCTTCCGAAACCTTCTCCTCATTTTTACGTCACTATTTGTATTATATACATGTAATTACTATTCGGTTATAAATAGATACAAATTTTACGTCTGTTGGAAATCTGTACACCGTTCATGATATGGCAAAATACGTCTAAAGCTTGTTACACACCGAGTGGTTTAGCCGCGCGCGGACGCGGATTTCGACCGCCATCACGTCCGCGGCCGCATGTGCTGTTTGCTTACACACGAGGCAGATTACGAATGCGGTTGCTTTATATTTTATACTTTTTCTACCCGGGGATGATCAAGGCGTACCACAACCGTTTATACTCGTAGCTGATGAGGCTTTTGTACAAAATAAAAATTGATTGCGACCATTTAACGGAAAAACATTAAATGATGATCGGCAATTTTCGATTATCGATTGTCCAGGGCGCGTCAGTACATCTAGTGTTCGTTTGGAATTCTATCAAAGAAATGGAGAGTTTTTCAAACTAGTATGTTAGTGGAACCAGATTTTGCTGTCAAAATCACTAAAGCTGTTGCGTTTTACACAATTTTGTGAGACGCCGTGATGGCTATAATTACAATGACAGCCTGAATTGTTGTATGGATAGCATAGCTGAAAAAAAGGAGTTGGAAATTCTCAGACAAACGCGAAGGATGTCCGGGAGAACTTTGTGAAATATGTCAACCACCCAAGTCACGTGCTCTACTGGCAAAATAAAATAATTGGAAAATAAACTAAATACGATTTAAATTGTCAAAATTAATATTAATTTTGGTTGTAAAAAATTAAAAAAATATTTTTTTTTTTTAAATTAAAGCGCTTATTTTATATTTGTAAACCACATTATGTCACACGTATCTCATACAGACTCTAAAAAGTATTTAAGTAACTTTTGGTGGGTATACTTAGGTTGCCCCTCCCCTCCAGGGAGACTTTGTATAAAATATATATTATATTATATCCTAGTTTTGTATAAAAAAATATTATGTATGCACATCAACTCTGTGTTCATGAATGAAAAAACCACTATAAATCCGCGGCGATTGGCAGGCGAACCGCTTCGTGTGAATATGAGTATTGTAAATTCACAGTTTAATTATGGCTGGCGGATGCGGTCGACCGCCCGAAAATTGAACAAGCGCGATTCGAGGCGGTCGTCCGCTAGCCATTTTAATTCGTTTAAATATACCCATTTAAATATAGGTGTTTAATTTTTAAAGAAAATCCGCGGCGGATAAAAACCGCGACCGCGCGCGGCTAAACCGCTCCGTGTGTAATCAGCTTAAGTGCACTGTTTTGATGCGTTGTCTCGTACGATTCGAGACGGTTTATTTTTATCATACCGCTACTGCGTTACCCCGACTGCAGTCCAAAAACGTCAATGCACAGTAATTCCACATCAAAATTATATGTACATCGTAGGCTAAAGTACCACTTTTGTACATAATTACTACATTTTCCCAGATTTAAGAGCCCTTAACCATTTTCACTAAAAATAAGACACGTTTTCCTCCACGGTCTTTAAATTTCTAAATTTTAATTATTCTGAATAACTTAAATTATACCAATGTAATAACGAAGAAAGTTTATTTATCTGGAAATTTGACTCTGCAATGTTGACGACTGGATGACATATCACACATATTTTTTTTGGAGGACAATTTGAAGGTTCTATCAGCGTATATTCAAACTTTCTAATCCTCATTTCATCAACTGATTAAATTAATATTTGCCACGAAATATGAATATAATAAAAGGTACGTACTATATATCATGTACGCTCTGTTATGATTAGACAGATTAAGGTGTGCCCATACAGTGTCCGCCTATATTATGATAATACACAAGCATATTACGCTAAATATATTTCTTCCCACGTGCTCTAGTCGAATACATCGACAGCACACGGCGGCCGCGCTTTTTTATTGCAATATTAGTGTATTCATATTTTTTTGATGATATAAACATACTCCTAACAACTACACTACGATCACGATATATTTTGATGTAGGGTGTAATCAACTAGCTGATTATTATTGTTACAGTTTTGGGGGAAAAATAACTTATACTTCGGTACTCGCTGCAAAACTACTATATATGTTATCTATTGAACTATTTATTTTCCATTTTCATCAAACGACAATCAATATATCGCGCAGTAATTGACAGCCGGCTTCAATTTATTATTAAGAAATAATGACAAAACGATTTGCTTGTTATTGCCTTAGTTATACCTTTGCATGTGCCTCCTGTACACAGAACGTAGTATTATGCGCACACGCGCGCACCGCGAAGATTGGATTTCTTCGTTTCTCCCACGCTACACACAATCACACACACGCATAACACCATATCAACGTACACAACCGTGTTCAATACTGAGAAATCGAACAAAAAGACGTAGTCAGTAATATTTAGTAGATTCCTATAAGGATTTGAAAAAACACAAGTGTATGCGTGTGTGTGTGTATTCCTGTTTCCTGTGACGCGCGTGATTGGAATGAGAATATGCGGTTCGAAACCTTACACTAATCTAACCCTAACCTTATACACACACACACATACACAAATAAACACACGCTACAATTGTACATCCGTTTGTGTTAAGTTGGATAAACGGTCTTACGGCACGTACGTAAAAATACTGTACACGATAAATAATAATATAATATATTATGCGATTATTATGTGCGTGTCTATAAGCTAAACGTAGTACTTGGCTATAATAACAATAATACGTTTATACACTACATGTTTTATTATATCGTTTACACACGTGTTGCACACGTTTTGGTGAGCAAAGAACCCATACGCAAATTAAATGCAATTCGAGCAACATAATCCACCGTACGTCATAATTAGGGGACGGAATTATATTCTTTTAAAATAGCCAAAATAAGATGCTAACGTTCTCATAAAAAGTTGAAAATATTCTTCCAATATTCTTAAAAAATCGTAATAAAATATGCAAAAAATATGTTTTTTTTGTTATTATATTCTTTTGAAATAAAAATATTCATTTATATGAAAAATAATACAAAAAACTGATATTAATAGATATACGATAAAAAATAATATGCAAAAAATAAGCAAAATAATACATGTTAAAAAAAATTTGATTAAATTATATTAATAACAATAACGTATTTTTAATTAAGAAAATTTTTGAAAATAGTTGACAACTATATTTTGTTACATATGTTCTGGTGTCATATTTGTACGACAGTCTGTTAATATGTTTTTATACGTGCTAAATGAACGTTCAACGTCAACTGAAGTCACGGGAGCATTTTGCAAGTCAGTAATCATAGCCGGTGAAAAATTGTCTATAAGTTGAACTTGATTATTTCCATTTAAAAATTTAGCTACGTTTTTCAAAATTATGAGCCCTTGATTTTTTTGTTGAAGTTGATTCATTTTTATTTTTTACACATATAATTTATATTATTTACACCACTGCGATAAAAAATATGGAATATCTATAAAAATCAATCGATATATTCTCAAATATTCTTTATTGTATAAAATTTTCTTATATATTGAAATATTCTTAAATATGCTAAAAAAAACATTTGCCATTAGTTAACCGGATTCATGATTTGTAAAGATTTCGAACCCCCGTCTAACTGCATAGTCTCAAAAAAAATATGCAAAAGAATATAATTCCGGCCCTTAGTCATAATACATGCACGATTATATTAGAGACGTAGGATATTTGAAAAAATTAAAAACAATATATGATAAACAATATAACGTTAAATATATGGGTGACAAACGAATGTCACAGAAATTATGTGTAACCTTTGATAAAATGAACGAAACAATAAGGGAATCATCGACAACGAAAATAATAAATACACGGCACTAAGCAGTATATTATTAGCTTTGACGAAAGTACTATAAGTTATTACTTATATTTTGATGTAAACAGAGCGATTCTGCAAGCATCATATTTCAAGGTGAATTAAAAATAATTGTATTTTCGCGATGGATTTTTCATCCAAAGATTTAGGATTTGAATGTTTAACATATGATTTATTTTCTTAATATGGTATACAAAATGAGTAATTTAAATGATTAATTTTTATTTATACCCACACAGCATAGATATATTTATTAAATATTTAATAAATAATTAAAAAAAATTGAAATATTTGATAAATGTTCAATATCTATTGGTTATATCGATTAAATATTGAATTAAGTATTATACATATAAAAAGTTTAAAATTTTTATTTATTTTTAAATATTTGTTTTCGAGTGTTAATAAATTCTTATTGTATATTTTCAAAATATTAAATCATACATACAATCAATGTTGTATAAAGTTCTTATTTTAAATATTTTAATTCTAATCATATATATTGCATCCACATAGTGAAATCATTCATTTCATGAACTGGATGTCCAGATAGTGAAATTAATCCAGATTGTGAATTTTGACAAAAATACATTAAATGGACATCCATTCCATAAAACGGACTTCTATTTCATGAAATGGACAATACCTATGTACTAAACCTACACCTAATATTGTGTTATTTGTGTAGTAGTTATAAAACAAAACTTTGATGTACTTTGATGTTATTTAGTAATAAGTAATTATATTATATCATAGTATTATAACTACTTTTCTATATTGTTTTATGAACAAAAGTATAACAATTATGTCATATTACAATACATTATTTTTTTATTTTATTTTTTATAAACCATCATACGTACATTATATTTTATTATATAAATAAATATATTTTAACAAAATAATTAATTGATTTATTATTGATCTATTTTTACACAATAATTGATTATGACTTAGACTTTTACATAGCATACTTTTCAATATCAATAAAGATAATAATCTTTTATCCGTGATCTATATTATGAGACTCAATTTCTCACTATTAATAAAATTGATAAAAATGTAAAATGTCGGTGCAAAAAATGATTAAATAAGATGTCAGGAGGGCAAGGATTTTTGTCTTGTTTGCGTAAGGCAAAAACTCCTTGCCAATCAAATAGGTTAGGCATGTTTTAAAAATAATATGCTATATAAAAATCGATGTCGGTACGATGACATATGATGGTTTATGAAAAATAAAATAAAAAAATAATGTAATGTAATATGATATAATTGTTATACTTTTGTTCATAAAACAATATAGAAAAGTAGTTATAATACTATGATATAATATAATTATATATTACTAAATAACATCAAAGTTTTGTTTTTATAACTATTACATAAATTACATAATATTAATTAAATGTATAGAACATAATTATTGTCCATTTCATGAAATAGAAGTACGTTAAATTAATGATTTCGCTATGTGGATATGACATATACATATTATTTCAGTCATTATGATTGACAAATGCTGGGTAAATATTTTAAAATTATGCTGTTGTACATTTTTTCGTAATATATGTAAAAATATAATAAATGTACGAGCAACAATGTACATTTCAGTGTTAAATTTTATAAAGTTTCATTGGTACCAATAACCGATAATTAATAAATAATAGAATATTTGATACAGACTAATTAATAAAATTGAACTTTGCAACATAACTGATTATTTTCACGAATAATGGTGACGATTTTTTTTTTAACCTTCAGTAGCTAATATAATTAATTTAATTATTATAATTATAATAATTAATATAATTATATTAGTTCCTTATTATATGATTGATTAAATACCATTCTACTAAAATTATTATTGATGTACTTAACGAAGTTTAGAAACTATCCGACCGTAAAGGAAATATGCTACAGAAAAGGTATTCGTAAAAATATTATTTTGCTAAATTACATAGGTACTCCTCAGTACTCATACATCACGTATCCATGTACAGTATATCATTAGGCGTCAATACAACGGATAAAAGTGTATGGCACATAAAAACCCTGTTGTCGTAATAGTACAAAATTTTTTTATCGACAATGTCATTATTGTATGGTGAATAAATAATAGAAATTATTTATACTGATAAAACATAAGATGGGTTTCTCTTTTAATATTGTACAAAAAATGATAATTCACCAATTATATAATGAATATACGTAGCGTAGAACTTGTCCTTCGCCGGTGACGGCGAGAACAGATGTGTATATACATACTATACGTATATTATACTAACGCATTAGAGTCAATTTAAAGATAACATAATTAATTACTACTAAATACTACCTAAAAAAAGCCATGTTTTATTTAAAGGACTAGTTTTCTGTATAATATACGATATACTTTTACTAACACTTATTCATTTGAATTATTGAAGACTCGTCGTATGAATATATTATAACCGGAACGAGCGCGCATGTACGGAATATATTTATTTTTCGTTATCATATTATATACCTATAGATGTATTCGCTATTTGCTTTTGAAATTAATAAACTTTTTTTATGATTAATAAAATCGTTATTAAATGCAATATAATCTCTCTTTTTCACTATACTTATCTTATACTTATATATACACATATACAGACCAAAACGCGAATGGTTTATTTTTTCGAGACGACAACGACAAGTACTCGTTAATTATTTAGAAAACCAATAACGTTAAATAATAATTACCGAGATACACATAATCTCAAAGAGAGGTGACGAAAAAAAAGGCGTATTCCTCGGGCGAGCGAACGCTAATTTATGAACTGAACGTTTATCACAATAATGATGCGGTTTGACGTTTCGAAATTGTACGCGTTAAGTAAGTTAGTACATGTATACATATAAATGCATTATAAAACGAGCATATATATATATATATTTACATACATAATATCATAGGGTCAAAAACTTCCCGGCATCGGCAATGACGGTGGCATTTGCTATTCAGTGTGCGAGATATAGTGGGAGAGAGAAGGAAACTCAAAGAGATACAGCGCATCCATAAAAACGTCGGGAAATTGTTTTTGACAATAAATATGTCTTTGCTAACTAATGTTAGCGTTTGTAGAATGTTCGGACGATAGGACCCGTACTGTTGTTGTTATTATTATTATTATATTTGTGTACGCGGTGTGTGTGTGTGTACCTACAAAAAACGATGTATCTATAGAAGTACCTGGTGAGCGCGCGCGAACTAGTCCTCCGGTCGGCTATAAAGACATACAACTTGGTGTAGGCGAACGGAAATTAACATAAAACGCAGGTGTGTCCTTTTTCATGATATAAACGCGAACACGGACCGGTCACGCGGGGGATTATATTCTAAGTGAACATATAATATACATATATACGCGCACAAAGCTATATATATATATATATATATATATATATATGATTCGCGTCCAAGAAAATAATCATAGCGAAAAATAAAAAATTAGTATACATTGGGCTCAATTTAAATATTATTATAATATGTATTTCTTTCGATTGTACGCGCACGATCATTATTATTTTCCCTTCCTTCCTCCCGCCAGTGTATAACTGAATTACAAAAACCGCGAATCGGTTGCTGCAGATCGCCGAACGATAAATCGCCTAGAACTGTAATTATATTTACGTTAAGTCGGCCGTGAAATACCACTGTATATATTATAATACAGCCTTTAGTGCTCCCGATGTAATATGGCATAACTGCGTTTATGTGATACAGGTTATTGTTATAATATTTCTATTCGCGATATGTGCAGTAGTACGTTGGATTGGAGTTCGATGACAGGGTTTTTCTAGGAGATGTTTATTATAGATAAATTATAAATCTAGTTACCATGAATAGCGACAGACCTTTCCTCTATAAATCAGTTAATTTATTTTGAACATACGGAAAATAACAATATACGCACCCTATCGTAATTTGGTTTAATATTGATTTTTCGTTTTCTAAGTAATTATAGTAAAACATACTTTAGACGCTCTTTGAAGAATGTGCTTTTAACTTATTGAACATTGAAAACTAACTTCTGAGAAGATCTACTTTTTCCAATTACGACTGACTTAAATTCAAAGAGGCCAGTAAAACGTACACACGTTAAAACCATGAGACATTTCTTATGTTAGATTTTTTCTCCGCACACCATTCATCGCACTTTTTCAAAATATTTAGTTCATCCGAAATTTATAGCACTTTACGTTTAAGTTCTCGTAGCACTGCTCGTAACAAAATCACTGCACTAAACGATTATAGGTGTACAGTTGCCAACCAACTGAATGACACTAAACCTCCTTAACGCAATAATATTATTGTTATTATACTCTTTTATCAGTTGAACTTTCGACTAAGTATCGTTAACCTACGTAGACAGAACGAGTAAAATTTTTGTTCTTACTATCACTCAATTACGATAATCATTATCGTCTGCTGTTAAACAAACTATACCATTTGATCTGATAAAATAGAGAAAAACTAAACGCTTAACCCAGTGCATTTGTTAAGGAATTGTCACTGGGAGACAGCATTTTTTTGTTTCAAAAAAATCATTGTACTATATAATATTATGGTAATATTTTACTTTCGATCCCCATAATTATTAAAAATAAATTTTGATTCTGGTAGGAAAAGTAAACATCGATAATATGATAATATATTGTCATGTACTCGTATATTGCCTTTTATAAAAGTTTATCTATCGTATACTATCTAATTATTTTTTTTACAAAATTTAAAAATAAATGTTTTGACAATTATTTGTTTCACCAAGTCTTAAAAAAACACTACATACTAAGGCTGATTAATTATAGACAAATTATTTATGAATTTATAATATTTATATTTAATTTTTTTATTAATTTTAATGTCAAAATATTTTCACCTGGTGACATTTGAGTTACCTAATAAACTTCTTTAAAAATGCACTACCTTAACCTGTGTTTTTTAAATTGACGAGTATAGAAAATGTCTACGTCTCGTTGAAAAACCATGCCGAATGCAGAAAAACGTTTTCAGCAAGTTCTACTGTATATTTAAAGTTCATAATTAATTGAGTTTAAAAAAAAAATCGATCTTTAAATAAAAACATTTTACTGCATTTCTAATATTTTAGCTGATCAATGCGATATTTTATAAAGTATACATGTAAATTATGATATATATAAATTTATTAACACAAAAATACTGAAATGTATTAATTGACGTAAAAAGTTGAGTGATTTTTACTGAAAAAGTTTAAATCTCTTAGAAGGAAAATACAAAAACTTTATAGATCCATCACAGCATGTTTACTGATATTTGTATTAAAAAAATAAGGTAGCATAAACTGTATTCGGTAAAAACGCGAATTAATTATCGATCATCAGTGGTTATTATAATGAAATAATAAATAACCGATTCCGGTAGTCAGTAAAGTAAATAATTTTAGACCGATAATTACTTTATAGATGTTATCGGTCGATACTATTCACTGCAAGAAACAAATCGTAAATTTAAACTTTAAACAAAGCATTAATAAACCGGAACACATTAATGCAATATTTCTAAATGACACATCTTTTTTTTACAATACATTTGTTTTTATTAATTATGATGAAATGCAAATGAAAAATAATTTGTTGAAAAATATATTACAATATAATACTAAGAACTGAATAAAAAAAAATATCAGTCTACTTGCAGTTATTTTTATTTTGCTTACACTTGGTGTTTTAATTTAAAGTCAACATATAATCATAAAATCATATTAATTATGTCGTATATATCTATGTGGCTATATTATTATGTACACGTTTTATTTTTATTGAACTAATTATAAATGTTTTAGTCATAATTAGTGTTAAAACGGTGAAAATATCCATAAAAATTACATCTTCGTTTATCAACATTGATCTACTGGACATAGGACCTTGCATTTTTTTTTTTTTTAACCAACGCGGTTTTGTCATACTATTGCGTTTTTGTTAATATAACGCGTATACATTATAGGATTAATTTGAAATATCACGTAGCCGATAATAATGCAAGAGTATTATTGCGTGATACACGGCGGTCTATATAAACATAATATTAGACGGCACATTCATTTTGATGTTGACGATACAGAGGTCTCCGAAATTTTATTCGAGGGCCACATAAAATATAAAAAGCTTTTAATGCGCCATTTTAATTATTTACCGTAATTTGAGAGAGCGGTTAAATCTTGCTGGCGGGCCGTAGCTTAGAGACCTGTGTTGTGTAGTATTGTATACGTTTAGTTCAATTTGATTCGTTTAATTTACCGTTGTAAATGTATCTCAAGATACAACTTGGCAGCGGTAGTTCCTAGCAACTGCGACAAAATCGCTGTGGTGGTCCGAGGAGGAAAGAATCGGCAGAAAAAAACGCAGCTGATCGACGCTCTGGCAAAAATGTACTTTCGAAATACCACGCGTCCAACACGGCTGTATCGTCATGATGTGCCATGTGCACATTGTGATGCACTATGTATAGTAAATATTTTGGTTTCACGAGACGTTTGTGGAAATAATGTGCGAAGCAACAGATGTCGCACACGCGTGACGACAATAGCCGCAATAATAGTAATATTAATAATCGTAAAACCGCATTATTGTTATTTTTTTTTCAACTGAATCGATCCTTATGCTTGAAAAAAATCTCATACCATCACGCGATACCATATATGCACACACATGCATACGCACATACTTTTAAACGCGCGCGCACACATTAACGCATTTCCGGTGGTCTGTTGACAATGATCGTGGTATGCGGTGATCATTACAACACACGCGGTTACGAGAAATGAACGCAGGTACACGAGGACAGACATGTATGTACAAACATACGATTTTTTCGTTCGTGTGTTTATATCTACTATTTGCGAGTCGAATATTTTTTCATAATTTTTTTCATACACTCGTCTCCACTATACACACGAGCACACATATTTATAGTAATCATCGACATCGGAAGGAGATAGATCAAGAGATGATGAGAGAGAGAGAGAGAGAGAGAGAAAAGTGTACTTACCAGTCGGTAAGCCCTCGAGATTACGACTGTACGGCATACGCTTCTTGAATTCTTAATACACACACATACACACACACACACACACATATATATATATATATATAATATGAACAACGGCGCGGAACAGTTGTCGTCGTCGTATTTCCCCTCCCTTCAAACCAAAATCAATTAATCTCGTTTGTTTTCCAAGTATGTATAATGCTGCAGTTACGTCGTATAAATAATTGATAGCGGACCATTTTTTTCTTCTTCTCTACAGCATCGCCGTATATGACCGGCTCGCAATACATAGGTATTAGGTGTATATACTATACCTAGAACACATTTTATATATATATAAAAAGAAGGTCCTAACCGACTGCTGCGGTGAGGCAATACAACATCGCGACAACGACGACAAACGTAAATATGTACACATTTCACAAAAATCCGTGCATGTATGCGCGTAGGAAGGAAGAATTACAATACAATGGGGCACGCACGGCGACGGACAGGAGACCGGTTTCAGTCGGTCTTTTAGCCGGACTGCGAACGTAGCTATTCGACGAGTGTCGATCACTCGGCTGTCTCTTGGATCGCGCGCACGTCCATCGTAAGTCGGCGAGAAGTATACATAACATACGAGGGGATTGCTGGAGCGTTGCGCGGGACTGGACTGTACGCGATGACGGCGGCTGCGGCGACATCGAATCCTTTTATTTAACGAGCAATAACAATAGATCATACCGACGGTCGGAAAACGAACTTATTATAGTATACATGTAATAATAATAGTATCATAGTGGCGTGTGTTGAACGACTTGTGGCGATCTCATGCCAAGAAATGCGAATCGGCGGACGAAAAATAGTTGCAATCGGTGTTAGATATTTATTTGTTTTTTTTGACAAACCTATATTACCACACGTTTTTATTGTGTCATAGAAATAAACTTAAATGTGTTCACTTTGAAAAATATGAGGCGACCAGAAGTCGATAAATTTCCTATTTAGGTTATAAAAACTATTGAATTTCAAAATATATTTTGTTTAATGATTTTATACATTTTTATAATGTATATAAGGAATGCTATTTACTCCCAGAAATTTGAGTAATCAAAACATTCGAAAAAAAGTAAAACGATTATAATAGATATTATGTATATTTATTTCAAATATTTACATTATACAACAATATTTAGTATTTTTTATATGTTCTATGCAATAATTGTTACTCCTATGATTACGAAGAGACCAAGGCTTAAGGTGGTAGACTTGTACCATGACTTGTACGGAGAACAATAAAAACAGTAAAACACAAATGTGTAAAAAAAATAATTGATTACGATTCACTCTATCAATAGGTTGAAAAAAAATTGGTGGAAACGAAAAGTCTGCAATGATTAACAAATACGAGAATGTTTATAATTCAATGTTGGGAAATTTTTCTTTGTCATCCTATGGGTTCTCAATCGCGCCATTGCGAATAATATAATACACAAAATTTGTACATTATAATATATATACCATATTGGTATTTATATTTAATATGTAATACGGATCTGTGGTACTTACACAACTATACTTTACAAAATCACAAGCAAGAAAAAGTTTTAAAAACCGTTTCAATAAAGTGAGGTGTTTAAGATTTTTCTTATGCGGAGATAAGATAGTATGCTTACTAATATTGCTGTAGTAACTCATTCGAGTTACGTAATTCATTCGAGACACATAAGATAAGAATAAAATATTTACTTTTGTCATACTTTTAAGAGTCTAAACCATTCTCATAAAAACAAAAATACAATTATATTATAATAAAAAAAATATTTATTTACAAAAAATGAACTTTAAGTTAAACTAATGATTGAATACATTTCAAGTTAGTAAGAATCAAGTTCATCAATTTATAAAAAAAAAATAAAATATCAGTATAATATCGACATACTCCTGTCCGTAAATACGATTTAGTTACCGAGCGACGATGAAAGCGATGATCTATTTACGACTTAATTAATATTACGCAGAAACGATAAATGTATACACGTATTTTAATATTCACGGGTGCACGGACATGACCTATTGTGTGATACAATACACAATACACGTGCACCGCGGTATACGCGCAAACTCGTATTATAATATTATAATCTTCCACGTTATTTTCCGATATTGAACGCGACCGACGATCGTGACCTGTTCCGGCGTGTTGTTGTAGGATTATAGTAGGCGCGCGTTTTTCAATATTTCGGCTACTCGGTTTCTCGTCGTTAATGAGCAACTATAATATATATATATATATATTATTATGGTACACGTGTATTGAAAAAAATATATTTATAACGATGAAAAAGAAAAAAACGACATAAATATATTGCATATATACCGTACGTACGACCGACACCTTCCCACGCGCGAAATCGTTTAAATGCGCACATTTATACAAGTATAAGCGCCTCGAGGTGGTTACATATTATTATAATATATTATATTGTACGCGTTGTGGCAATTTTCACGTGTGCACCTATATACGTATGTATGTGTAAATATTTAATATGTATAAATATTAAACAGTGTACTTATATTCAGTGTCGAAGATATACGTGGCACTGGACTGCTTAGGTATTTGGACAACTCGACGACGGGTCCATTCGTTCTAATATTATAATCTTTATCCGGCGATACAATAATATGGTTTGTTGTGGGTGGTTGATTTAATACAATATTATATTTTAAACATCTCGTTTGAAGGCAACTACTACCTGCAGCTGATGGAAAGACTGTGGCGGTGAGCCGTTTACGCACCTATATGCGATGGTGATGATATCCGCTTGTATTATAATAATCGTTCCCTCCATTTTCTTCGCCGCCGTCGACGTTATAATAATAAGGATTTCGGATTTCATTATTGTTAAAGCGACCGGATGCAGGCAGACGGGCGTGGAGGCGATCGGACCTCGTGGGCCTCGTTTATATATGATACTAATAATATAATGAACATGAAATTCCAAAGCATGCAGCGGCAGGCGGTAAAAAAAAGCAAAAATAGTTTGCAAGACCTATATCAACGGAAGAACAAAGCTGTAAATTGTATTGAATTTATCGTATTGCCCATACGAATAGCCTCAGCGTTTTGATGGTGTACGTGAATATTATTTAGTCTTTGCGGAAAGATTTCTTAACGTTTACCGACGCACACATAACTGTCTAAGTGTGGACAATGGAAATATATTACTACATTACTACTACTATTACTACTACTACTACTACTACTACTACTGCTACTACCACTAATACTCGAGAGAGAGAAAACTGGTAAGAAACGTGACGAGTTCGTTAAATATAATAATAAATAAATATTGTTCGTGAATTTTAATTCGTGTTGACTTTGGTGATCGTGCGTTCATATAACGTTAATGTGGATTTATAACATGATAATTTGTTCTCTAAATGCGTCCAGTTAAAGCACTTTTTTATATTTTTTTTTATAAGTGTTTGTGTAATCGTCATTAATAGTTTTATTAGTCTTTCGCAGATGCTTATATTACAAGCTATTAAACTTCCATGTTACTATACGTAATACTACTATCTCAAAATCAAATAATTGAATATTGGATCAACGCCTACGTACACTATTACTACTGCGGCTATTTAATCGGGACCACGAAAGAATAAGCAAATCACGCCTATAATAATTATTTTTTATGTTATATTTTAAAACATACGGAATAATACAGATACATCGAATGAAGCTTTGAAAATAAAATCAAACGTACTAATCTTGATGTTAAAATACTTTTATTATTATAATATTGATTTCTATTCACGGTTACTATAATTGAGAAACACTTCGTATTATACTGTAGTTAGGTATTTACATATTTTTCGGATACCTCCTCCTCCTCCTACCTTGTGTTACATTAATCGGATTTTAAATTGTGGATATAAAAAATATCTATAGTTTGAATTTACAATAGGCATCATTCATTTAGTTGAAATATTGTTACTCATTTTATTGCTATAGTCAATTCGTATTTCCATCAGTTAAGACCAGAGACCATACATATTTAAAAAATGTATGTGATATTATGTGTACTATTTTTTTAACAATTATTATTTAAACAAACAAATCTAATGTATTTACTTTACGTAGTTAATAACTATGTCCTTTTCATGGTGGTGTATTTAATAAAATCGTTAAAAAATTATTTTTTATGCATTGCCGTTATATTTTCAAATTAAGTTAAAACGTTAATGGTAAATAAATTTAATTTAATTTTTTAAAAATCTTTATTACCAAAGTCAAATTCAAATTCTTATTGTAATATGTATAGCATTATAATTAATTGATTTTCAATAGTGTGAAGATAATAAACGATTCTTCAACAGATTGACTAATTGTAATTTACTCTTTGCGATACGGTTTTTATTGAATTTATCTTCAGCTACTGCACGGTTGGATTACACATAATACAGTTAACTCTCAATGATTTTAAATTCAGGGTATCAAGCTAAAAACTTTATTTCTAGAGGTTTTAGAATTACCAAGGATCTACTGTACTCGTATTATGACTTTTTTATAATCTCATATTTCCTTCCTTTCGCTTTTAGATATTCTGTTCGATCTTTGAATAATTAAACATGTTTAAAATTTATAAAAAAATGTTTATTATATTATATTATATACATGGAGAGGTATTCTTTTTTTTATTTCTTAAATTATGACTTATATTAAATAATATTTTATTTTATCGATATTTTTGACGGAAGCTTTTTGAAATCATTTGATTTTAGGGTCAAAAAAAATCATGACGCAAATTACGGGATGTATAACGTATATACGAGTATAAATGTCACCGAACTGAAGATGGGAAAAGAAGACTCCTGTACTTAAATTTGATATCATTGTCCTTGGAACTCGGATAATGGAAAATATGCGTGTAGCGTGGATTTTTGTAGTGTGAATTGTGATATAATACAACACAACATTACAACAACAATACAGATATCAGTGTATGTGTGTATCATATTCGTAAGTTCTCATGCAATGTTGATGTATTGGGAATATGTTTATAATATGATATACACGTATCGTATTCCATTGAAACCAAAACAATTGTTGCGTGTTAAACGTAGTAAAAAATATAAATTAAAACAACACGATTAACGTTTTAAATGATAAATATATCGATTCGATAAATGTGAATTGTTCAAATCCGTGTGCTCGTGTAATGTGTTTAAGACACTTGAAAATGTGATGTCTTCATCAAGTTGTTTGGATCAGGGATTGGAACCGTATCTAAGAGAACCGGTTTTGGAACCGGAACCCTTTGAATATTGGGAATCAGAACTTCACCGAACACTTAATTTAAATTAATTTTAAAACTGGAACCTTACCGGAACCTATATTTGTATTTATTAAAAATTGGAACTTCACCGGAACCGATAATTTTTTGTAAAAGTTTTTTACGGTTAATTTCGGTATTATTATAATTGCATTATTTTTATTTATATCTGTCGTTTATTCTCGTGCGAATAGTCAAACTGAACGCACATGAAATATTATCTCCTATCTCTTATGTTTAAATTAATCACCTCATTTCCATTGGAATTCTTCGTGCTTTTTACCAATCAACTCAGTTTTATGTACTGTACCTGGTCCCTGTGCCTATCAGCAGCCTATGAATTTATCTTCGAGGAAAAAAGTAATAAGGCATCGCCACGTGCGGTGACCTTTAGACCTGCGATTACTTTGACAATCTGACTTCCAGATAATTAAATATCATTAATATATAGTGAAAAATTAAACTGCCAGTGTTAATAATAATAATAACAAAAATACATTCACTAAACAAATACCTAATCAAAATTCATCTCGTTCTATTCCTATTTCCAATCAAAAACAAAAAGTCGGTTCTGTTAATTCTTTAAAAATATCACATGACACTCGTATACAGAGCGGATCAAGTGAGGTATTTATTTCTTCCGATATGGATTTAGAGGAAAATCATGACAATAACTTCGAATATCCAAAAAAGTCATCAAAACGAAATTTTTGGTATAAAATGGTAAAATGGTATATTAGATTTTGTTGATTTCCGCAATGAGCTTATCAAACTAATTGGTACCGATAAATTTACTTTTAAATCTTCTACAAACGATTTAAAAATCCAAACATCAGATTCCGATTACTATTGGTGAAACAATCCATTTTCTAAAATAAAGTAAAGCGCAATACCATACTTATCAACCTCAGATGGAAAAGGCTTTTCGAGTTGTAATCCGTAACCTTCATCCATCTACCCCAACAGTTGAAGTCAGAATAGCATTGGAAGAAATCGGCTTCTTCGTCCGACAAGTTTCCAACTTTCTACAAAAAGTTACTAAAAATAAACTTCCAATGTTCTTCGTTGACTTGAAGCCAGCCGAATTCAATAAGGACATTTTTGACGTAACGTCATTACTCCATACGAAAGTAAATATCAAAGAACCACACAAGCGCAGAAACATCATTCAATGCCAAAACTGTCAGGACTTTGGACATACAAGGACATCCTACTCATATCCACCAAGATGTGTCCGTTGCGGAGGTCATAATCCTTCCTCCAGCTGCAGTAAATCAAATGACACACCCACCAAATGCGCCCTCTGAGAGGTTGACCACCCTCCGAACTACAAGGGATGCCGTATTTATAAGGACCTCCAACGTTTCCGTAAACCAACATCGAACAAACAAATCAACCGAAACAACAACACTAAAGATTGTAACAGTATAGTTATTAATAATTGTAAAGTCACCTAGCAGCAACCACCCAATATAAAATCACCCCCTCTGGACTATGCCGATGTAGCATCAGGCCATACTCCAAACCCAGCTTCTAATGATAACTCGCTAACCAATTTTTTAAATAAATTTAAAACGCTGATAAGCCCGCTGTTATCTCTCCTCACCACTGTCCTCGATCGTCTTCTGCCTCAAAATGTTAAATAACTCATTCACCTCACAGTCCCTAACTATTCAACTTTAGAACGCCAACGGCCTTGCAAACACAGAAATGAACTAATTATGAAATTAAACGAAAAAATAATTGATATTGCCCTCATTTCAGAGACTCACTTTATGCCCAATACTAAACGTTCTTTCTCTGGTTATAATACCTTTTCCTAGGCCACCCTAACAATACCTCCCAGGGTGGCGCTACAATTATTATCAAATCATCACTCCAATTTACCCCTGTCTCCTCAATTAATAATGACTTCCTACAAGCGGTGATAATTAACATTAAATTAAACCATATACCAATCTCAGTTGCAGCAGCTTATTGTCCTCTGAAATATAAAATCACGCCTTCCCAAATCGAATCTTTCTTTAATGCTCTAGGTCACTATTTCATTGTAGATGGTGATCTAAACGCCAAAAACCAAACCTGCGGTTGCCACTCAACCAATCCAAAAGGATATAATATTCTTTACTCCAATCAGCCACCAATAATCACCTTACTATCCTTTACTCTCCCAATTTAACGTACTGACCTACTTCGATCAGTAAACGTCCGGATATCTTGGATATTTTTGTGACAAAAATTCCAACCAATATTAACTATATAATAAAAAAATTGCTAAACCCAATCTCAGACCATACTTCAGTCTTTCTTTTCTTAGACGGTCTACCTTCCTCTAAATCCACCAAATCATGTCTCACAAACAATTCTAAAAACTAGGCTAAATTTTGCAAAATAATTGATTCAAAAATAAACCTAAACACTAAATTAAAGTCTTCAAGTGATATCGAAGATGCTGTTCAAAACTTAACCGAATCTATGCAAGCAGCTGTTTGGAATTCAACTGTTTCTCAAAATTTCCATAGAAACTATCCATCAAATTCCACCTACGTTAGAACCTACGTTTAATTACTCAAAAACACCGTGCCCGAGCTCGTTGGCAACGTATCAGATTACCCTCCGACAGGAACATTTTCAATAATCTCGCCTCATCTCTAAAGCGTATACTAATCAAACTCAGAAATCGATCTTTCAATAACTGGTCCAAATCACACACTGCAAAAAAACGAATCTCTGTGGAGAGCAACCCGCAACTGCCTAAAACAGTTAACTACTCAAGCTCCATTAAAAAATAGCAATGGTAACTGGTGCAAAACGGACAAAGAACAAGCTAATACTTTTTGTTTGCACCTCTCAAAAGTTTTCCAACTCCACAATGATATTAGCCATAATATACTGGACACAAATATTGAAAACTCAATAACCTGGAAACCTGGAAAACCGCCATTCTATCTTCTTATCGCCCTATCAGTTTCCTCCCTTTTTTTCAAAACTATGTGAAAATTAATTATTAAACGCACATCGAAAATCATTAGTGAAAAAAATATAATTCCTCACACCCAGTTCGGCTTCCGTAATAAGCATTCCACCATACACTAAACTCATAGACACCATTGTTTACTTTTTCGAAAACAAATTTTACTATTCCACAGCTCTGCTCGATGTTCCTCAAGCCTTTGATAGAATCTGGCACACCGGATTCCTATTTAAACTAAAATAAATCCTCCCTCCACCCTACTTCTTATTCTTCAAATTTTATCATGAAAATCGCTTTTTTGTGACTAAAGTAGACTCAGAGTTCTCAAACCTAACACCCATCCTAGCTGGTGTTTTTCAAGGTGCTATTTTGTCTCAAAATATTAAATAACATATACGCTTCTGACCAACCTACTTCTCCCTATACCTCAATAGCTGAATTTGCCGACGACAAAATCATTTTTATTTTTAATGATAACCTTATTGTCACCAGCCAACACCTGCAAAATCATCTAAATTACATAGATGCATGGTACAAAAAATGTAAATTAAAAATAAACAGTGAAAAATCTTCGCATATTACATTTACCCTTAGACAAGGCGTAGTTCCTCCAGTATCCCTTGCAAATAAAATTATACCATCGGTTATTAGTGTAAAATACTTAGGCCTAATACTTGACAAACGCTTAACATGGGCTGAGCATATGAAACAAAAACGTATCTTATTAAACTCTCGATGAAAATGTCTGTTACCACTCCTGGGTAAGCATTCTAAGCTAAACTTAAAAAATAAATTTCTTTTATATAAATCTCTTTTGAAATCTATTTGAACCTACGGTATTCAATTATGGGAAGCTACTATATATAATATAAAATACTATATATAAA
This sequence comes from Sipha maydis, assembly GCA_034509805.1. Lineage (NCBI taxonomy): Eukaryota > Metazoa > Arthropoda > Insecta > Hemiptera > Aphididae > Sipha > Sipha maydis. The sequence goes on along the minus strand of JASXSY010003028.1, from coordinate 16,779 downwards.
ATGCAAACGTTCCAATCCATATCACTTCATACAATCACCAATGCACTCTTCTACGTCTCCAATCATACTTAACACTCTGATCTTGAACTGCAGACTGTCACCGACGTAGCCGTATCCTATTACAAGCGTTTTCGCTCTCTTATTAATCACTTATTCTAGTACTTAACTAAGAAAACATCCCTGGAAACTCTCCAAGAAAACTCACGAGGCGCTGGTGTCGCGACCTAATGCTAAATGATAAATTAAATTAATAATAAACAAATAAATATAACTTCACAACTAACATAAGAAAAATCTCGTAGAGTGTTACTGCTGGGTAATTACTCACCACATGTATTCATAGTCTTTGTATTACCTATACGCTCATATGCTTATTATAAATACTATTTTACAGATTGTATATTTTTAATAAATGTTAAAAAAAAAAAAAAATCTTTCATGAATAGGTAATAAGTACTACACATATACGTAGATCTATTATTATTATTACTATTGGGATTAATAATATTCAAGAATAATCTTGCTAGGGATTTTTATTCTAGTGCTGGTATTTACAGAGTTTAGACGTGTCACATTAAATTATTAAAATATACAATAGTTCTATGTAACAACTGATAATTATGTAATACTGTAAATATATATATATATGTTAATAGGAATTGCAACAAAATTAGTCATTATTTACTGCATAGTTTTTTACACCAAATGTTTCTCACATTAGTATAATACCAAACTGGAAACAAATGTTTAGTTTTATAAGAACCGAAAAGAAATCGATACCTAATTTTTTGTGATTTTAATAACCGAAACCGAATTTTTAGTTTTTTTTTTTAAACCGAAAAGGGAACCGGAACTCAAATTTTAGTTATTTTAGAATTGGCATCAAAACCGGAACTGATTTTTTTTTTTAGGAACCGAACTAGAACTAAAACCGTACAATTCATCAAGGTTTCAGTCCCTGGTTTAGATTGATACATAATTCTTGGCCTCCTTATCTGACGATTAATGTTAATGTTCGCAAATGATGGAAGTTGCGTGATATTTAAAAAATTATAAATATTGTATATTTTTTTAAATTTTTTTTTAACAATTACGAATCATGATTCACGAAAAGTGTTGATACATATACACACAATACACGTAGACTACCGGCTATACGTTCATTACGACTTTATTCCTATTATTATCATATTACTGTTATGAATAATTCACCAATAACGTTCAAAACTATTGAAACCGCCACCAGGCTATAATATAATATGTACCTATGATCAAAATACGTGTTGTCACGATCACGTGCTATACTATTTATACTATACTATTTAGATATAAATTAGTTGAATCGTCCATCGCATACGTTATAATTCAATAAAAATAATTAATAATAATTTATAACATGTAGACATTCCAATAATGAGTAGATGTAAATAAAATGTTCGCGCGTACATCATTTATTGTCATTTTTCCCGATACGTTTGGTCGCATTGGTCATGAATGCAATTCGTATACCCACTTGCAAGTAGTAAATAATATATATATATATATATATATATATATATATATATATATATATATATATATATATATATATATATATAGAATAATACACAATTGTACCGAAGAAAAATCTTTCTTTGATATGTTTTCATACAGTTGTAATTTACGTAGTTACTATAGGTAGTTATCGCGTCATATAGTTATAATATCTCGAATATTTTACTGCATTCCGTATACATTTAATTTTAAACATGACACATTCATTTTATTGCATTTATGCATACGAATATATTATACATAAGTATTGTTCTATGCGCGGGAATATAATATGTGTGTATAATAATATTTAACAAATACCTACACACATGCGTATTTTAATAATTTTTTTCATCCGACTATTTATGTAATAAAATTATACTACTTTACATGCGCGCGTCATCTGCCCACATTTTCCGGCGCCTCTTTTTCTATTTGTTCACAATGTGTATACTATATTTTTACATATCATTTAATATAATAATCGTTTTTATACAGAATCTCACCGAAATCGAATTACTCTCGTCCGTGTAGTATTATTATAATTTTATTATCATTTGAGATAAAATATTTTATTATGCATTGGCCGTCGTCACACCTTATGTCGTCGTTTGTCGACTCGCGCACACCATTCATACGTACAGTATTTCCTGTTTCTCAGAAGCGAGCGTAGTGCGGGTAGACCGTATCGTAGGATCACGTGTAAATTAATATATATATTTAAATAGGTAGGTATATACGCTGGTGGTGCATCGATGAAATCGAGTTCTTCACTGCAGCGAACTTTCCTTTCTTAACATGAATATTTTATCTATTTAATTTTTCTCATCGCAAGTTGCCAACTCGATATTTTCGCGATATTTACGCGAAAGCGTACCGATTCTCCTTATGATACCTACGTGTATACAATATGCAATGCACCTAAATTAATGGCACCCGATCGAGTTCCATTCTCGCGACTACATAATACGCACATCTGATATACTTATATGTGTACTCGCATTCCGTGTAATTGATATATTTAAAACGTTCGATTCCCGACAAAATATAAGAACCTATTTCCTGTATTGTAAGGTGCATATAGTATATATATGGAAGCTTCCATATGGTAGTCTTCTTGCGATAGTATCGCGACACCAACACCAACGTCGCACATGAACACCACCTCCGCACACAGTATTTAAATTGACTTTACACTCGCACGCGCGCGTGCACACACGTACACACACGTACACACACGTGCACACGCACACACAGAAAGGCCGTATTTTAGCGTCCGGTGCGGGATATGCGCGCCCATGCGACAACGTTTACAAACAGCAATTCCATAACGAGACACACGTAGGCTCCTCTGACGACCATATTACTATCGCCGTACACAGCACATCCGGAAAGAGACTTTATTCGATGATAATAATAATCGTCGTCCGGTATAGCAGTTATTCGGTGCGTTTGGATTTTAAGCATGGGTCGATCGTCGTAAAACGAATGCACACGTGCGTGCGTTTTTTAATAGTATTTTTTTAAACAGACTCGATGCTGACGGTAAGTGTAATACTTATGTGCATCAAAACAAAATAATAAAGGAAAAAATGACTGCATTGCGAATGATGTTGTTCACCCACACACACCCCAGTTTATATAAATGGGTATAACCGCGACAATACCATTACGAATTCATCACAAACTATTCAACTATTCGCGGCATTAAAATGAAATAGGCATATAATATACATATATATATGATACAGTATACTCTTTGCGCGTATTAAACACTGGTATTGTGCAGCTGAGTAAAAAAAGAAAACACTGCAGTGCGTTATACTTATTACTTTGCGAGAACGTTTAAGAACTTTGTTGTTTTATTTTTATTTTACACGTGGTAGGCGTTTTGTTTGTGTGTGCGTGTGTATTGGCCAACTCTCGTCAACCGTTGTCGTAATATACACACGTATGTGTATATTTGATATTATTATTATAGTAGGCATGAGGTTTATTATTATTACGAGCGAGAGTTTCTCCTGTGGCCTAACCTATAGGTACGAAGTGCGTGGGCAGCATAACCTGAATGGCGAGCCCACTACAAGCACTCACACACATAAACACATATCCTTGGTTTGTAGTACAAAAAAAAAAAAGAACCTTCGTTCAAGTTTTGGTTTTTTTTTCTTCTTTCATCAGCTCCTCTGTCTTATAGCGCACTATCGCCTCCGCTTAACGGTATACATATTATGTTATGTGCGGTTTGTCATTCCGACCGCGAAGGCGCGTCGCATTTTCCCGACCCTATTTCTACAACTCTACAGTAGTGTAATTAATCGACTCCGGCGGCTATGGTCCGAATACAGTCGGCTACCGTGTTGTAAGATGATGTGTTATGCTCCGGAGATTGACGTGTTCTCCAATATAAATCGAATATATATATATATATATATATATGAACCTACTGCGTTTATCCATGACATTTCGCCGACGTCCGTCGTCATTTATGTCCCTCGCGATCCGATCGCATTTTATAAATATATGCAGTTGTTCTATGTATGACTTGCGCATAAGTGTGCTTTGCGAGATAATGCTCACGGAAACAGTGCACAGTTTTGTGACGCACGATGGTTGAAAATAAGTTGAACTTACAGTTATCTTTTACTGTGTACGTATTATGCACTAGGTCGATACGTCTTTCAAAAGATAAATTAATATACGGGACATCAAAAAATACGAGTATTTACGTGTACCCTTCCTATTATACATGACGTGTGACACATTCAACCCAAAGAACCTACATGTTTTATTTGAACGTCCGTGTGCATTCGAAAACACATGGGAAATGCCTTTTATTGGTCTCAATAATTTATCTCGATCGTTCATATGATAAAAGTGCGATTGGATTCATTGTCAGCGACGAGTTAAAAATAATGATAACCAGATGAACGTTTCAATTCATATACTATATACTCAGATTATGCTGTAACGCGACGCGTCCGGGACTCGTCTAAATGTCGCGCGTCAACCGAATGAGAGGGGAGAAAGGGTAAGACTCGAAGGTTCGTCCTACGGACGGCAAAACGAAAACGTGAAGGCGTGTGATTTATCTGACATGCATTCGGCGAACATTATGCAGCAGAATACCTTATAATCGCACGGATATACGAGTTTTTCAGTAATATTTTTCGAGTATAAATTATAGATGTATAGGTATATTAATGTAATATATATTATATTTACATAGAGCATATATTATATATACTATACTATATAACTACCTACGTTCGAAATAAAACAAATAAATATGCATTTTGGCTATCTCGAATGGAAATTAGAAACGATGGGTCGCTGCTTTCGTGTACAAAATGTGTATATTTAAAAATATCGTCGAATAAGAATTCATAGAACGAATTTTTCGCTGGTTCATTCGCAGAACAGGTGTTATGATTTAACGTTACTTGAGAAAGATAAATCGTTTTCAACGATACTATACAACGAACTTAACGAGAACTTTTAGAAAACCGCGTTGATGTCGATCGATCCGTACTGCATACATTGCAAATGTCACATGATAGTATATTGTCAACATTCATACAGTGTACTCTGATGGCTACTTCCTACATTCTATATATTGATCGTTTTCATGACCTACCGTTGAAATCTTTTCATACGCATTAAAGACGGTAAATTTTTACTAGGAGACGATAGCAGAACATGAACACCGATGAAATATAAATTACGCGGTTTGCATATAACTAATGAAAAATTCGACGCGCGAATAATATTATTACTTTTCAATGTATTATTATCGCACTTACGTGATTTTTGGAGATCACGTAAACCGCACGGGTAAATCGTAATGAGGTTTCTGCATTGAGGCGACGAAAACAGTGGAGCCCATATTATGTTTTAACCGCATATATTTATTGGCGGAATGACGTGATTTCCGTAATTTTTTCTCGCACAATCGTTCGACACAGTCACGATACGATATTAAATCTGTTCAACGGTAAAACGATAATGAGTCAAAACTCGGAATATTAGCGCCACGCATTTTATTCGACCATTGATATAATTATTATTATTATTATTATTATTTTAGTTATTGCGTTATTCACCACACGTGTGTACCGCACGCGACCGACGACAGTACTGAACTGACTGCAGCGCGTTTTTTAGAACGCACGCGGTAGCTACGGCGGCGGACCGGATAAAAAAACACACACGGCGGAACTGGGTGGGGCCTGCTCTCCGTCTGCGCCGCCGCCGATGGACCGGTCAACCTACGGAGGCAAACGAGGCTACATCGAGCCCTACATTGTATGGATAATGAGCGAGAAAACGCGCACGGACTAACCGTGTACGGAATACGTTAAGTAGGTATACCTCTATACGGTTCTACGGCGGTGCATATAGAAATACATGTATTGTAGATTGAATTCAATAAATAATTCATTTCGAATTTTGCTGCTGTCGACGGATTTTTTCTTTTTCGTCTTCTTACTCTTCATTTTTATCCGCAGGGAACATACCTACATAGTCACTTACCCGATCCTCCTCGCGTAAAACCACCGTACTAATGGTTTTTGTTTTTTTCAACATGCATAACATGATGTACAACCGATCGTGTCTATTCTGCGTTTCTGCGGCAGGTACCTGCGTAATATCCTATTTTTTTTTTTTTTTGCAATTATTGGTCCTGTGAAAGAAAAATAACTGATAAACATAAAACTCGAAATAGTGTAGCATGGAAAAAGCTGTGAAATTATAACATGCATACTGAATATCTTAAGCCATCGAAAAAATCGTGTTGTTTACATTGTAAAATATACATAGAAACGATGGATCCCACACGGTAATTGTTAAAACATTATACAAAGTTTAAACAATTTGGAGGAATATACGGTTTATTAAATAATTGTATAAAAATATACTTACCAGGTAGATGATGCACTTCATTATTAGTTTCAATTGTGGATTCGTAATTTATTATTTTTGATGCAGTTATATTTGTAGGTACTAACATAATTCATCATAATAATCTACATATATTAAATCGATCGATTTCATACATCAATCTAATGAATAAGTGATCTACCTATATAATTAGTAGGTATTTTTAATGAGCATTTTATTTAAATTTTATTTTATTTTTTTTCGGTTTTGAATCGACGACGCTACGGGAACAATTAAATTTGATTTATTTCGTTCACCAATATCCATATCCCATAGCATATTTTAAGTAATTTTCTCTGTGTGGAATTTTAAGAAAACTGTCTACCAGAGGAACATAGAGGTTAGTCAGTTCCTACCTCAATAAGTTTTATTTACTGAACTCTACTGAGACATATATCAACATTACAGATTTTTCAATAACAAAATAAATAAAATAAAAAAATAAATAAACGAGAGTATATGTTAACCAGTATCTGAATTTAAGAAAAATTGTACTAAACTAGAGTATAAAATATTTTTGATTTATGTTGCAAAATAATACATTGATATATTGAACAATATTTAAATAGTTTGTTACGCAAAACAATAATTTATTAAACATTAAAAAATAATTAATAAAAAATATATTTCTTTAATATTAAATAGTTCTATAGAAAAATTAACTGTAGCTTTTTTTAAATTAATTTAGTAATTAATAAACTACTAACTTACAGAATTTCTCTAAATGGTATACGATTATACTCGTCTAATGTGGTATTTACCGAATAAAAGTTAGTTTTAACAGGCACCGGAAATCCACGAAACTTTTTTCTATAGTCCTCTAAGTATATATCATGGTGTTTACAATTTTAATTTAAAATCTTGTAGTATAATAAATAATATCGAATAGTGATTATTATAATTTTACTAATATAAGCTATGAGCTTATTTTAAATTGCCAATACTTCAATTTTGAAAAAATAAATATTGTTCACGATTAATACATGAATGCATTTTTATGAGTATAAACATCCAATATAAAAATGGATATGAAAAAATAAGCGAGGAAAATTCAACTTTAAAAATCGTACTAGAAATTAAATATTTATATTATTATATTATATTTATATTAATTAATTAATAATTTTTTATCAATTTTAAATGTACTTTATCATTGTATTTCATTCAAAATAAGTCGATAATGTCAATATTGCAATATGAAACTTATAGTAGGATTGTTGCTATCCATAAATATATTAGTACTTATTGTATGTTAGAATTTCATTTGAATACATTTCAATGAAAAAATAGTAAAAAATATGGCCCACGCAAGAAAAAGGTTCCCAGCCCCTGGTATAATACATATGATACCAAGTGACGCAACTAGGGCCCTGATGATAAGGTAAGTCTGGAGCCCTATAACTGTTGAAGTATTGATTAATTTAATTTTTTTCAATAAAGACTTCTTACTACCTACTTATCGTTAAACGTGCTGTTCAATTATTTCGCAGTAAAAATACCCTCCAAGTTAACTTTTACGATGAGGCCCTGATGTTAGACATCGCCATCTACCACGATTATTGCACCACTGATGATACTTATTGCCAATAAGTTATTGGCTATATTTTTTTGCTGAAGTGACTTAAGAATCACTATTTTCCCGCTTCCTCTTCCTATTTAAAATAAATAATAACATTTAATTTAAATTAAATATTTTTATACCTATATATACTAAAATATATAATAATTAAAAATAATACAATAAGTAATAGAGAGTAAAGTGAACAGTTTAAAATGATGGATGCACATACGCACGAACGAAAACATATGGAAATTATACGATAAAAATATTCAATCAAGACAGAAATGTTAGAAAAAATAAACGAATATTAATAATTTCTTCATTTTTTTAGTATTTATGTATGAAATATGCATTATTTGGTGTAAATAGTCCTAAGTAGGTGTCATATTTGACGAGTTTAAATATTCCTTTACTATGAATACTCATATGAATACTTAAAATTAAATTATAAAAAATTTACTAGTAGTACAGTGTATAGTATTAATTGTCAAGTTGCAACAAGTTGGAAGTCCTTTAATTCATCAAGACCGTGAAATGCAAATACTTATAAAAAAACAAATAAGCTAATAATCCTTACTCATTGCGCTTTTCGATTTTATAGAATCGAAGAAATAATAATAAAAAGTATGTATATTTATACACTTATATGGCGCTTGTAACTCAAATTTATGTATAATAAAAACAAGATAAATAATATAACATTAAAAAAAAAAATTAATTGCTTCATAGCACAGTATTCCGCAAAAACAAAAAAAAATTTAGTTACATAGCACGTTATTTCATCCAGAATTCAATTTATGAAGACAATGACGATGGACTACTTCCGAAGAAATTGATAACACTGTTGAAATTTCGTCTAAGATTCAATTTTTAAATTTTTTATTTTTGTATAACAACTATTTATATTTTATATCAATATCAAAGCTATAAGTGTGTGCTATTCTGTATCCAATAAAATATTCTTGTTTATTTAATATTATGGGATAAACTACACAAGAGCTTAAAATAGTTTTATGTTGCCAATGATAGTGTTTGTCTACAACAATTATAAATATTACAACTGACAACTACACTATTACCATGAAAAAATATTTCCATGTTCTTTACAAACATATAGATATATACAATTGGTAACTTCATTAAATTGACACTAACGTCGGTCTTTATGGTAATAAGCTGGTCAGTGGCACGATCACCCACCACTAGGTAGCGTTCAATTATCACTGGAGGGCACTACTACCACGCACTTTGTATGTTAAAATATGCTCTATCATATGCAGTAGTGACTTGGTCGAATATTTCAATAATAAGCAGACATCCAGTTAGTAAAATTATCAAATATATTTACACCACGGGACTATGGCATGTATTATACACAGTATTGAGCTTACCTAGATAATATTTATTTATCTCTCTCTATATTTTCAATTCGTAGATTGGTTTGCAGCCATCTTCCATTCTTTCCTCTTATTCACCTTCCTTTTCATTTCCACATATAAGTCACATCCTTGGTTCTTTATTATCTGTTGAATGAATTCCAATCTTGGTCTACCCTTGTGGTTCTATCTTTCTACTGTTCCTTCTATTATTAATTTAAACAATCCTTCGTGTACCATGATATGACCTATCCATTCGTTCCTACTTCTGACTATGTTATTCCATAGTAACTTTCCATCTGATATTCTTTCCAGTAGTCCTATGTTGGTTACTCTGTCCATCCAACTAATCCTTAGTGTTGTATCATCAATTTAAGGAATCTTGAAGGATTGATTAACAGACGTCAGAACGGCGCAGAAAGTTACCATAGTCAACTTAGGTATGAATTCTATGTTCCACATCCTACTATATTTTGTTCGGTAAAAATATGAATTTAAAATAATAAATATATTTTGGGTTATTATTAAATTATTTTTGATTTTTTTTTCCACATAGATGTGTTAAAACAGCAACAGATAATTGAAGGCGTCCGTGCAAAAACCAGACAGCTCCATTTTTTAGCAAAATCGGGTTTTAATTGAATTTGATAAAGCAAAAAATTACGAGTTTATCGGTACAAAAAAGAGGCAAATCCAACAACCAGTATAGGAAATATAACGTATTTGGAACTGTCATGTTTTTTTTCCGTTTAAGAACAAGGTAGCTCCGGAGCTTGGTTTTTGCCATGAATTTTTGCCACCTTGTCTACATTGCATAATATTATCCTGTTGTCGGTACTATCATTATAACCAGGGCTCGTAAGTTCATGCACTAAAAAATGCATAAATAAGCATGCATTCATGCCCTAAAAATTAGTAAAATATGCACTAAGAAGTTCGAAAATATGCATTTATATGCCCTAAAATAATTAAATTATGTACTGAAAATATGCATTATGTAAAAAACCATGAGCAAATTTTAAAATAATAAGAATATATCCATTAATTTTAAAAGTGTTTTATTAATTTTAATTTTTATACATTTAATAAGTAAAATAAAAAAAACCGGATGGGCCTCGCTCTACTGTACAGTTGGGGGTGCACCTCGTTTATAGGATAGGTCATTATTACAATGGATTTGTTAAATTTGAATGCAATGATAGATATCATTGTATACGAATAACGATTCTGAACGGAGTTAATATGTTTGTCTAGGATATAATACATTGTTATTTATAAATATTGTAAAAAGTATATTTTATTTTAAAACGATAAATATATTTTTCAATTAGGATGGGTTGGCAGTTGCATACAGCGACAATTTGAGTGAAACGATCTCCAAAATTTTTTAGTTACGATAAGTTTAACTTATTATAAACCTTGTATTAAATTTTCAAGAGTTCATAAAACCGATATCATTTGTCAGTCTAAAATATTATACATTATATTTTATATGTAATTTTATGTCAATATTCGCTGTTCAAACGCTTATAAAAAAAAATTGTGCCTATGGATTTTAATAGTTTTTGAATGACATTAAGAAATACTTCTGTGGAATCTTCTATTAAGTTTTCAAATATTTTGTATGAGCCAAATTTTTTTTATCACCGATTATAAATATAAAATGTAAAAAAATAGAATATTTTAAATGCCTATAAGTGGCTTAAAAATCAATATAATATTTTGAAAAAAAATATGTCATAAAGGAAATGCCAATCTTAACAGCTGGTAAAAATTTCAAAAATCTGCGATTTATACTTTTTGAATTATAACAAATATTTAAAATCGTTTGAGAATAAATCGCTATTTCATGCAATTTTTTAAATATTTAAATTTCAAACAGTCATAAAATTTTTTCCGCTAAGTCCGGGAGAAATTTTTTTAAAGATTTTTGAAAATTAGCTTATAGATAACCTAGTGTTAAAATTTTGAACCTTAAGTATGAACAGAAAAAATTTTTATCTACAAAATAACTTAATATAATTAAATAAATTTTCGCAATTTTTACATATTTCGTATAAATTGGAACTTTGAGCACTTATAAAAAAAAATTGTGACTTACGATTTTAGATTTTTTTTTATCAGTTAAGGAACAACTTATAAAAAACCTTGTATTAAATTTTTAAGATTTTCTGGGCAGCCAAAAAAATTGTATCGTTATTTTAAAAAAAATTTCAATTGTCTAATAAAATAGCTCAATAAAAGTCAAAATACTTTGAAAATTTAACGGTGTATAGAGAACGCTAATCTAAACAGTTGGTGAAAATTTCAAGTATTTACATCGATTAGTTTTTGAGTTATAGCAAAATAAAAAATTTGATTTTATCGAAAACTGGTTTTGCGTAAAAACTCCCGTTTTTTCCTTAATTTTTTAATTTTTCCTATCGCATTTAAAAAATATTGAAAATTTTTTACTTTTGACCCAATAGTACCAACTAGATTCACTTTCCTTTTAGAAAAGTTGCTACATAAGCAAATCGAAGCATTTTTACTGCCAAAAAAGGTGTCGTCAGACACAAAAATTAAAAAAAATAAAATAAAAAAAAATATTAAAAAAAAACACACATCATTGTAAAACCAATAGATTCCATCACTCCGTTCAGAATCTAAAAAAAATGAATAGGTACTTGTGAAGTTCATAATGATATGTCTTTGTTATCTAATTTTTGTACACATTATTCTGCACCTACAATGAAAAAATTTGGAATTTAATATTAGGTATTTCATTTTGAGATATATTAGTAAAATATTTACAAAAATTTTAGTTTTTTTTTAATTTCAATTTCGTGATGTCCTTATAATTTTGTAAATGTGTCTTGGATTTTTTCGACTATTTTAAATCCTTCACTTAATAGAATGCTTTGTTCTTGTAGATACGTGATCGCTATTGGTAAGCAATCAAAGTTTGATTTGATATAAATCAAGTTAGCTTACAATAACATTGTTTCCGCGATACTAAGTAAAACTCATATAATCTAAATAGTTATGTAGTATGTACTAGCTAGGATTCTAGGTAGTCACTGGAGAATAATAATAAATAGAAATACTATCATTTTGTAAACGGGAAAATAAATAAGAAACAAGAAACATTTCAAATATTTGTCTAAAAAATGTTTTCATGAAATAATATGCGCTAACAACTCTAAAAAATCGACTATATGCCAAATATGCCTTAACACCAAAAACATGCACTATTAAAATTTATATTATTGTTACTACTGTTATGAAACGGATTTGTATCTCAGTTAGCATGTTTTCCTGTTTAGCAGAAAAAACATGCGGATGCATGAACTTACGTGCCCTGATTATAACTAATATCATAATATTGTTCTATATTGTATGATAAATAATAATATAATATAATATAGAACAATATTATTATTAATATTAATATTAAGTATACTTATTAATTTTTAAGTATAAGCATTATATAGTATTATGTTTTAATATTAACTAGTTATTTTTAAGAAATTATAAACATGAACGAAGAGAAGCGTATTAACGATATTATATTTGACTGGGATTCATCAACGTTGTCAGACGATTTCGATGATGATATTGCCGAACAAAATTTAGAAATTGTGAATAATAATGATTCCGATTTAGATGGCATTCTTTGTCTTAATAGTGATGATGAAGATGAACATACCAATGTCGATTTGAATGGTCCAAATATCATATTATTTTCAAATAAATCATTTATTTAATATTGTACTTGCGAATTTCTATTTTTTCTCTCTTAATTTACATTTCACTATGTTTAAGAAAATGAAACTAAGTTTGATATAATTAGAATTAATAATATTCAAATTAAATTAAATAAAATTATAAATATAAATTTTACCAAATGTATATGATCGTTTCATTAACAACGAAATTTGCTTGATTGATTATTTAAAAACAGCAGGATGTAAGTTTATTTCAATTTAATTAATATATATATAATTATATAATGAATTATTTTATATTATGAGTTTTAATTAATACTAAATTATTTTTTTAATTAATAAAAATAAAATATGTTTAATTTTTAACTGTCAATCAAATGTGTGTGGTTTTGAACTATCGACTTTCCGAATTTCCTTTTTTAACAATAAAATAAAGTATGCGGTATTGAACGATGTAAAATGTGTGGTTATGAACGTTAAGTGTGCGGTTTTGATGACCGCCGGGCGTCAGACGTCGCGTCTATACGTTGCAGGGAAACCGTAACTTTACTCGAACGACAACTAGTACTGTACTGTAATATAGTTGGTTTAAATAAGTAAATCAAAGTTTAGTATTGCAAGACCATTTATTATTATTGATGATTATTCCTCGACATCCTCCTTTTTCCTAGGTCATATCTTTAATCAATCACTTCATCCTTATAATTTCATGTTTAATTTTTCTTCCTTTTTAACTAGGTATGTTATTTGCATAATATATGTTTCAATTTAGTTATAATGCCGTAGGACAAAAGGAAATATATAAAAAAAATAAAATAAAAATATTGATGATCCTACATCCGTCGATAAAAGTACATGAAATATGCTGACGAGATATCTTTTTTACATAATTTTACTCACTTCCGGTGTAATGATACAAATATGGTTGTATGCAGTGCTCGGAATGGAGTGGGGTGACATATTATAATAGATTTTTTTTAAAAATATAGCTTCCCACAGCTATATTTTTCCAAAGAAACTCGTGGGTTCAAATGTACACGGTACGCAAGCTACATTCACTGACCTCGGAATTTTTAATAGTATAACTTACTGTTTTAGACTATAAAATTGCTGTGCAATGCATAAATAAAAATTACATTACAACAAAAAAATGTACTGAAAAAATTAAAAAGTGTTAAATAATATCGTTATATTTATTTTTCAATACTAGGTATAACGATTAATTGGTTTGCTTATTTTGTTACAACCTTATTGAAGCTATTATTAAACTATTATTAAACTATTATTAAACTTATTGAAGCATATCAGTAAGCGTAACATATTTGTACCAACTACGAGTAGATAATGAATAACATAAATTTAATATTTACGTAATTTTTTTTGTTTAATATGTACCTAAGCAGCCGTTCAACAATCAAACTAGGTTATTATATTCTACCATTGACTATAACAAGATTATCAAATTAATAATTATACGGTCGTTCAATTTTATTTTTCCCCATTAATCTGAAATAATAATAATATTTTTTCCTAACAAATAAAACGAGAGCTTCCTCGCAGTAAGGCATTTGGCTGACTTATCATAAAATAATCTTATAATATAGTTTATCTTTAATATTAGAGTACCACACATTTGTCAATGCCATATTTATAATTTAAAATTTACAAATGAAAAGTGCTCAATTCATGAAAAAGTGTCACAACAGTTCTATAAATAAAAAAACAGACAAAAATAATTTATTCTTATGAATCATTTGAGGAAATCTTATTTAAATCTCTTAAAAGTACATTACACAGACATTTTTTCTCTTCGTCTTACAAGTGCATTAATATAGCAAATTTGACGCTCAGCGTTAAAATTTACAATTTTAAAATACTTAGATATCACTTTAAAATTAAAATATTACAAAAAGCCTGAGTTAGATCTTGAATAATATTCTTATCTTTTAATTTTATAAAAGGTAAATTTACTCTAATTTTTAAACTAACAGAATTAAACGTGATCTCTTGAGAGCAAAATAACTAATTATATAGAATTAATTATAGAATATACACTAATTGTATGTTAAACACAATATTACTAAGGAGGTAGAAGAGATCACTTTTGATATAAAGCATAATATAATTTAATGAATATAAATTAAATATCTAAATGTATGTGGTAGATAATGGACCAAATGAATAGTGTTATAGAGACTGGAGTTGTTAACCATTATTATATATTATTATTAATTACAAAAAAAATACATAGTTTTTTACAAGATTTTTTTATCTAATAGGTATTGCTTGAGTTCTATAGAGTTAAAATCTTAATAATCTAATTTATCTATTTACTTTAAAATATTTGATTTATAAAAACAAGGATTTAACAATTATGTTTCTAACACGTTTAATTATAGGTAGGTAATCAAATGTCTGGTGAATATTAACATATTCATTGTTTTCGCTTTCAATTAGTTTCATTTATAGTTAGCTAATAAATATTATTTTTAGGCAATCTTTGTTTTCTTGTGGATTATAAATGCATTTGACCAGTAATATTTTTTTGGACATTTTCAATTTCAACAGTATTAAAATTAAGTTTTTTCGTATAGTTCAACATATCTATAATGTCATCTAATTGTTTATTAAGTAGTAAAATGTCTTCCTTTTCACTAATTTACAGTTAAATTATCATTAACTTGCCCGTATCACAGATAAATTATATGATTTTATTTTATAATAGGTCAGCTAAACGCCTTATGGTGGGGAAGCGCTCGTCAAATAAATAAATATTCAAAACAATTTCATTATCACAATGGTATTGTGCACTACGGATTTTTAATTATTGATAACATTGTGATGGCAAACCATAGATTGGAAATAATAAAAAATACCTTCAAAGCAAGGTTTATACATAATAAGGTAATATTATTATTATAATAATAAGAAGATAATAACTTGTTTGATATTGAATTGTTTAAAATTCGAATTTGCCGCTTAAAATATTAATACTTTTTATGATCTATACGTAGGGTATATTCACAATATTCCTGTATTTAAACGCTTCTGGTGCACCACGTGTGTATTTACGAACTATCACTCATCATGTTATACGTTTTTGAATTTTGAAATACGTTTTTTTGTACTGTGATTTACAATAATATATAAAGTATTATTTACAATTGGTTAGATGAACCAATTTACACACAAATATTAATTGTACGCAATATATATATTTACGGTCAAATGATTTTTGAAGTAAGGAAACTGGGCTAAAGTGCACTTTGCCAACCCCCTCACGATTTTCAAATTTTATAATCACTGCCCGTACTGCGGCAGTAAAGTAGTGTTGTTGCGCGCATGCGTACAAACGTAAAATCGCAAACTTTGGAAGGCTGTAACTTCCAAAATAATGGTTTCCGGGGGAAAAAAAATACACCATCGTTTTAAGCATAAAAAAACAAGTCGTCTGAAAAAAAAAAATTTGAAAATCGTAAGGGGGTTGGTAATGACAATTTGTTCCAAAACTGGAATATATTAAAGGGCTAAACCCCAAAATCTTGCCTATAATGGCCATTAAAGGTTTAATAATTGTTTTATAACCAAACTTAACTTAAATTTTTCATTAATGCTTTAAATTAAAATGTTACATACTCCTACACAGTTGTGTGCCACGCTC